>JAKTVG010000356.1:0-75403 GCA_030557085.1 Candida gigantensis
ACAGAAATGAAGACAGAATGGGAATCAAAGATTCCAATGAAGAGAATGGCCGAACCAAAAGAGTTTGTTGGATCAATCTTGTACTTGGCTTCCGACTCTGCATCTTCATACACTACTGGTCATAACTTGGTGGTTGATGGTGGTTACGAATGTTGGTAAGAAGGTCTTTTTTTGCATCTTGATTTAATATTTTCTCTTCTTTTTTATTTTATTTATTATAGCGTGTATATTAGAATTTAATGTTTCCGGTTTTTTTTAGTTTTCATATTTGAAATGTGTGTATTGTGTTTTTGATTTCATCATACATAACCAGCAGCTCGCTTATATTAATCGCATCAACAATGTCAGGTTGCGCCTGGCTGTTTTTTTAGTGTGTGAGATTAGCCAGCACTGGTTCCAAATCAGAGTGTGCGGCTTTTTTTAGGTTTTTTTTTGCCAAACTATTGCAAAAACTAGTTTGTCTTTGGCCAGCATCCAACAATATAAAAACGAGCCTCTTTCTCCAATAACTTTCTAAAAAATATTAAAAGATAACCTCCATCACTATCTATCTATTCATTATGTTCAAAAAAATCGTCCTTTCATCAGCTTTAGCTTGCATTGCAAGTGCAGCCAACGTTACAGTTACAACATGGTCTATATATTCAGGTATGTATCAAAAACTCGGTTTGAATTTGCTTGATTGTTTACTAACTTGATTTTTTTTTCCAGACTTTACTACTTATTGCCCAGGTATGTTCACATAATATTTTTGACCACCAAATACTTACATTCATACTAACATTTCTCCTAGAATCTACTGAGATCACCATCAACAACGAAACAATCACCATCGCGGGTCCCACAACATTAACGCTAACCGGAGAGTGTTCTCTCGATTATATCGCTACAGTAGAGTCGGTACCTACACCCAGTGCATCTAATGTGACCGTCATAGAGGCTAATGGAGCCAACAGAATAGCGTTGGGAAGTTTAGCAGGAGCAGGTATCTTAGCAGTTGTTGCTTTGATGTGATAAATAAATATTTTTGAGGTTTTTTGTTCGATAGATTGTTTACTTTGTGTTTATTTTCTCTAAACTCTCCTATACAATAATATATAAGCATTCTTTATATTCTCTTCAGTCCCCGCATTCAATACTTCTTCATTTTTTATCTTCTTCACTGCAGTATCATCTATTCTCCACCATTGGGAACCGTTATATATGTCGCTTGTATAATGTCCCGTATCTGCACTACTTCCATGATGGTACACTACGGACATTAAATGGTATTTGACGGAAGAACTGGTATTATTTGCCAATACTTCCTTGGGTATTATCAAATCATGATTATAATCTATTTTTTTCCTTAATTTTTCAACACCAATTTCTTGATCTTTAAGATAACTGAATCTTTTCAAATGTATTATTAATACATTTGGTAATTTTTCAATAAATGTCTGTTTTTTAACTTGTATTTCTTTGTTGTTATTTGTATAGCTAATATTCTCCTGTTCATTCAAATGTTTGAATGCATCTTCGATAGTATCAACTGATGATATGTCTAGTTGAACATGCTGGAATGGGTCCAAAGTAATCGATCTTTGGACAGATGACGATTGCTTTGGAATTGTTATGACTGATTTGAATTCACCTCCAAATATCATATTAAGAGGAGTTGGTTCAACCTCTATTTTGGTGGTGGTACTGTTTTTCTTACTATTTACTTGACTCCATTCTTTCTCTTCTTCTCCCTCTTCTTCATTTCTGATTCTTTTTATTGTAGATTTTATATTAAATTTGAATTTTGCAACTTCATCTGTATTATGATCTTGAGTGTATGCCTGTATCAAGGAATCAACTTGAGGTGTATTTAATTTCTTGATCGCTTCCAAGAATTCTTCATTGAGTCCATCGAGATAGTACCCCAAAAATTCTTCAGCATCTTCTTGTTGTCCCCATTTCAAATGCGAAAATTTCTCCTGTTCTGTCAATTTTGCATAAAAATCTTCTGGCGACACTGGTGCCTTGGTGTCTTCTTGAAATTGATTAAAGAAAACTATAGTAGCATCAAGCAATGGGGTAGGAGAAGTTCCCAAGCTACCTATTGATTTTGTCTCTATGAGTTTCAACATTCTATTAAATGGCTCACAATAAAGCAATATTTGCAATATAGAATTCATGTAACAAATATTCCCTGTATTAGTCAAACCTCTAGGCTTGTTCTCAAATGTTGGTAATGCATTAAATACTGAATAGTTTTCATCAAACATGATTCTGAGCAATAAAACACCTAATGGTTGAGAAGATTCATTATTTATATTAAATGTTGGTGTGACGGTGCGCGATGGTGTTGCTTGGGTGGAAGGAGTAGCACTTATTGTAGATGCCTTTGGTTTAATAGTTTTCTTTGGCGTTGGTGGTGCTGTGGATTGAAGAAAAGAGGCCCAATTCCCAACAGGAGGAGTAGGTAATTTTTCTTGTACTTCTGTTTCAGGTTCCGTTTCCACTTCAGTTTCTACTTCTATTACACCTGAGATTGCTTCTGTGTTGATTTCAACTTCTTTTTCGGTTTCTTTTTCTGCCTCTTCGGTTTCAGTTTCATTTTCAGTTACTTCTATTTCCGCTGGTGCGGAATCCTCCACTGTTGGTTCCAGGCCATTCGTTATCACAGTTGTGTTATCATTAATGTCTATAATTTTCATGAAATTGGTACTAATAATTACTCTATTACTGTCAAGATTCTCTAAGCTATTTGCTCTTTTAAGATCTTCTATTGAACGTGACTCTTGGACTATGCTATGACTCAGAATAAATTCCTTTTTGGTGGTATTAATAAATAATGGAATGTCGACTAGTTTGCCTTTCGGTTTCGCTTCTTCCGGTATACTAGCCTTAGGTGCTTTGTTGTAATTTTTAGTTGATTTTGGAGGATGGGGATAATTATTTTGCACATATTGGGGTTGCATCATGAATTGTTGATGTTGTGGTTGATGATGATGTTGCTGGTGATGATGGTGGTGCTGCTGCTGTTGATGTTGCTGCTGCTGGTGAAGTGGCTGTTGTAAATAGACTTCCGGCGGATACGGAAAAACAGGTTGATAGTTCATCATAATTGGATAATTTTGTGCAACAAAGTAATATGGTTGGGCTGGTATCTGTTGGGTCATATATTGTTGAGGGTGAAGATATTGCTGTGGGTGATGATGGGTTTGGTAGTGTTGGTACTGGCCAGGTAAAAAGGTGGCTGCATCCAGGCGGAAGCGCAGAGACCCTGTGTTTGACGATGACGACGACATTGGTTTAGAACATGGAAAAATACAATAATGAATTACCACTCAATAGTAGTTGAAAAAAAAATTTTCTCTGTCTTCAAGTACAAGGAAAAGGAATTATGAAAGAAAAAAAACAGATGAAAAATAAGTGTGACAGTTGAAATGATTGGAAGTTATGATGCAATAAACTCTAACGTGTACTATTTGCCAGTGGATATAGTAGTTGAGCTGATGAATTAATAAATGATATTGTCGTAGATTTGGTTGGCGGAAAGTGGTGATCAGTCCTCAGGAGGAGAGAAAAAAAAAAAAAAATTTGCCTTTTTCTTTTCGTACATTTTGAGCATACACACGACATCTAATAAAGGTTATCTAACATGTGTGAGCAAGAGGTGGAGGAGGAGGAGAAGAAAGAGGCATTGTGTTTGATAATTAAGATAGCTAGAATATGCCTACAAATGGGCATGGGACTAAGTATATTGGACTTCTGGTGGATCAAAAGGCGATGCACAAATGATTCCGCTGTTATAACACTTGCAATGTCCGTTATTTCCATATTATTGGAATAGCAAGTATGGTACTCCTGACAATCGCAATACCAGTTGATCAAATCAGTCATGGTAGGAATTCCTCGTTCACGGTGTAACAATTGCAAACTTCCTTTCATGAGCTGTTCATTTTTCCAACTGAGTCCAACTTTTGATAATAACTGATTGATATCGCGTTTGGTAACAGGAGTAATTGTGATATCTGACAAGTTGCCACTGATTTCCAGATTAAATACAATATCCAAAGCTTCAGTAAATACTCTTCCAAATACCATAGTTAGAATTGTTGCCTTATCTTTCTCAAACGTTAGTTCCAGTATGTCGTGACCTATATCGTGTTCTAGAAATTGTGTTTTCATTGATTCATTCTCCATGGACTCTCGTAATATGTTGTAAACCGATTCACTTTTAATAAGACCCGGTAGAACATTAGGCAATACATGTAGAATTGCAGCATTGGGTTCAAGTAGTTCTGACATTATAGACAACAGTCCTCCTCCACATGAAAAAAGAACTTACTACAAACAACGCAAAAAAAAAAAAAAATATAAACAAGCAGTTCGTTTGCAAAGTCTCATTCTTTTTCATCGAGCAATGGAGTCAGCATGGGTTCAGAAGTTGCCAACTGATTTGCAAGACCAAATCAGGAGTGCGGTTGACAAAGATCCATCCAGTTTTGAAGTGTTTACTAATTTACATGATCACCTTACCGGAGAATCAACCAAAAGACGCAAGGTTGTGAGAGAGGATATCCCACCAGAGACTGTGATTTTTGAAATCAATGAAATATCTTTCTATTCACCTGTTAGAAAAAGGATGAATTTAACACTTCATTTGATTGAAGAGGATGGTAATCCAGCACTTTCTATTGTTAATCCAGGAAATAATATATCAGAATTCACCACCACAAGGTTACAAGAAGCAGTTAAGCTATGCCTATTGTTCCCGATACTCGGAAATACTACAAACACTCAAAAGAAGGCTATATGTTACTTGTGCATTTGGATGAATGAAGACTATTGTAATGATGACTCTGTTTCCAAAGATCCGATTGTTTGTCAATTGAACTTGGATATGATTAAGAAACTGATGATAAAGAATGGAAAATTACCAGCTAATATTGAGTCTCAATTTGTCAAACCAACGAATACACTCATATTGAACCCAATCCAAGAACGTATAGTTGACTACTTTATGAGACAATTTAGACTATGTGGTATAAACATGGTCAACTATTTGCCTTGTGTGTCGATTTTTAAAAACACGTATTCATTAAACGACGATGATGCTGTTGCGTTGAATATCAGTGGCTCATCGACCCCAACAATAATCATGCTCAAATGTTACAAAGGTTCTAGAGAAGGTGTGTTGATTCTTTTGGAAGCCAACGACATCAATCCAGCATACTTAATTTTTGGGTTCAGAAAACCAATATTAGTGTTTGAACTTTCCACTGTTGTGAATGCAACCTACAATAACGTCACAAGACAGACCTTCAGTTTAAATATAATTGTTGAGAACAACAAAAATGAGAAGAAACCGATTGAGTTCAGTATGATTGACGAGAAATTTTTCCAAAACATTGACGATTTCATGAAGTCACATCGCATAAAAGATGATATGTTTGCTGATGAAGACGTAGAGAACGACGATCTGGTTGAAATTGTTGAAATCGTCAACTTTGGCAAAGACGATGATGATAGTGAAGACGAAGATTTCAACGGAAGTGATGCTGGTAGTGAAGTAGAAGAAGAATATAACAGTGAGGCAGATGGTCCGGTTAGTCCAGACAACCCAGACGACGACGAAGAGGAAGAAGAAGGTGCCGTATTTGAGAGAGCAATTGAAATTGACTGAACTTAAAAAATATTGTGTGTATTATTATAACTATTGTTTCTATTCATATCTTTTACCGAATGCATCAAGGAGTTTAACAAATGAGTTTCTTTGGAAAGGATGTTCTTTAGTAGCTGGTTCGAAATCGTAAAAAGCAGCTCTCTTTTCTCTTTGTTCACGTAATAGTGCCAATCTTCTTTGGAATAACAGTTCCATGTTCTGGACAGTTGGGTCAATCATCAACAAGTATACCCCCACCGATGGGCCAATCCACAATGCATATCCTATAATTTTTGAAGACAATTTTGGTGGGCTTGTAGCCAATGCAGTTTGGAAATATCTAACTGTTGCTCCAAAAAGGCAACTGAATAAAAGACCAGTACTTGTAGGCATATTGAATAGATGATAATAGGTAATTAGGGGGAGCAATCTGAATTGGTGTTTTTCATTTCGCTCTCTTTTTTTTTTTTTCCTACTCGCATTCTTAACAATCAAATTGATTCAATTGGATGTTGATATTGAGTGACGCACGCATGGAATAATGAAACTGGAGAGTAGACTGAGTTTTGGCAACACAGTTATTACTACATGAATATTGAAACCTCAAACCTCTTATGAGGTCTGTTTTTATTCTTTGTTGCTAAGTATTAATTTTGTTAGGCGGACACCTGTATCAAATCAGATACCAGAGAAAGAAATGTAACTCGGCCATGGCAGTTACAAGATCTAGAGTAGTATAGAAACTACTCCCAATCAGGCATCGATAATAAAAAGAGGTACATCTAACTAGCTACAACAACTGACTAAAATGTCAGCGTGACTGAATAGAAACGTGGATATCCATAGCCTCAAAAGTAGGTACTATTGAGTATCCTGGATTTGCAAAACTGTCAGATCATGGTATCTTTGTTTACTCGTGAAGGTAGCATTAATCGCTTATAAAATAAAAGATATACAAAGGAATTCTGGCAAAAAGTTAGTATTCAATTGGACATTTGGTATTTTTTTTTCAGGTTTGTTGAATGTTATATTAATCAGCGTAGATCTTGGTGTAATTGTTTGTTATTTTCTCATCTAAAATCGATTTTAGGCGAAAACTTTATCATCCTTTAAAGTAAAATCCAACAAAACCGTAAATATGGTTATTTAAAAACATACTATTGAATTGATTGTTGTTGAAGGAGAAAGAAGAGTTGCAATGAAAAAAAAAATTTTCACTCTTGTTTTCTGACTGTTTTTATAGTGCGAGTTTCTCAATGGTTTGCATTTTTTTTTTTGGTTTTCCATTTGTACTTCTGGATGCAAAAAATCAAACACTTTACAAACAATGGTCAGAGATTGGGCATTCACGATCCTATCATTACAATTATCAGGATTATCAGTTATATCATATACATTTGACGTTATATTCTACACCGTGATTTTAATTTTATCAGCAACATTGGGACGAACGCTTCCACCCAGATATCATGAATTCCTGCTTTTCGATATATCACTTCGATTCACATACTTCCCAGAAAATACAATAGCGGTCCCTATTTGGTTATTAGTGCTTATATCTGCCGGGCTCCCTATTTTACAGTTTTTATTCTTTGCAATTTTCGTTTTGCTGCCCATAAGACGACGAATTTGGGATTTCTTTGCTGGATGTTTGTGTTTGTTAGGTGCAATTGCAACACAATTGCTCGTGACGGTGCTTTTGAAAAATATAATTGGATTGCCAAGACCGGATTTTATTGACAGATGTGAGCCAATGGTACAGAATATCGCAATTACTACGATGTCCAACGCAGCAATATGCACTCAACCAGATTGGAATTTGGTACAAGAGGGGTTTAGAACATTTCCTAGCGGACATCTGTCCACTGTATTTACAGGCATGACTATAGCAGCATTGAACATCGCTGCCCGACTTCAAACATTTGATAGTAGAAACAATTCATTCAAAGTGTTTCTCACAATACTTCCATTATTCATTGCGGCATTTGTTGCCAGCACTAGGGTTAGTGATAATAGACACTTTTTAAGAGACATAATTGCAGGGTCTTTAATTGGGACATTCATTGGTGCTGCCTTTTATTTTCAATATCATCCTAGCATTTTCAATTTAACAAACGCGGGAAGATCATTCCCACCTCGACGATTTGGTATTAATAGATTCTTTGAAAACACAGGTGGGTTCTGGAAACTTGATGGGAATGTTGACAGAGTATTGAGTAATGAGGATCTTGAAAAGCTTTCGAATGAGCAATTGGGTCAACCAGTTAACATTAGATCAATGGCAGACAATATTGAGGTTGCAAATAGGTTATTATAATATTTTTCTAGCTCTTTGTCTTGCTTGTTTAATTTTAGTAGATGTGTTATCCACTTCTTCGTTGAATCTATCCAACATACTATTTTGTTCTTCAACTTCAGTATTTATCAACTCTCCAATTTGTCTCTGTCGTGCAATCATAGTTCTTAATTGCAGCAACTCTTGATCTTGAGCTTGATGAATTTGCATTTGGTGCTGGAGAAGTTCTTGATTGTTTAACGGTAAAGTTTCCGCCGTCTCTTCCGCAGGGCCACCCAATACTCTTTTCGATTTCGGAATCTCCTCAAGCAACAAATTATTTATCTTTTCTTGTAACTGACTAATCAACTGTTTCCGCTTTTGAACTTCATCACGATCGTGGCCAATTGTCTTTAACAAATCCACCATCCGAGGTTGGTACAGACGGTTGATTCTGTCTCGGAGTTGAATTTTTTCACTGATACTACCAGACGATTCGCTATATACGTCCAGTTTCAATTTTCGATACACATCATACCAGTTACTTTGAACAGAGTCCAAATCTGCACGATCATTTTGTATCATATCCTTGGTGAATTTAAAGTTGGCAGGCAATTGTAAGAATGACAATACCTCGCGTTCATTTTGAAGTGAAGAGTCCTGAATTATATTGTTAAGAAATTCGGAAAGACCAATTTTCCGTTCTTCAACAACATTCGTTTTATTAAGCCAGTTGATTCTTTTGCCAGGCAAAGTATATGGAAAGTCTCGGCTATCGATACCCAATTGACGACACAAGTTCAGAACCAACAGTTCAAATTCCAGGTACCGCTTCTTAACAGTGAATGATCGAAGGGGTAATTTGACATTGATTTGATAGTAAACAGAGCCAGAAATCTCAGTTTCAGAAGGAATGGTAATGACTGACATATGGGTTGGTGTGTAGACTACTGTATGGTATAATGCTGTCTTTTTTTTTTCCCTATCAGATATTTTCGCTTATTTATATTTTTTGGCCTTACGTTTAGCCGTCTATTTTTCAATCTTGTTTTAGCGAGTCTGTCAAAGAATCAATAGGAGAACTCTACGATGTTCTCTCACAGAATATTTTTATTATCTAATGATAGTAGCCATCATTGAACGGAATAGTAGTTTTGTGTAGTTTCTTCCCCCCTTAGTACTTACAATTCCTGGTGGTTATTTACTTTTTTTTGTTTAATTAAAAAAAAAATGAAATTTATGATTGCTATTCATCTTTCCATTCATCAATTCGCCATCATATCTAATGACAACGTATCATTCTACACAAGACGAAACCAGTAATGGCACAGAGAGTCATGAGAGCTCTGTAAGAAATATTCCTCCTGAACCAATTCCCGTAAGAGACGTACCTTCCGAAGATAGAGAGTCTACGCAATTGGAACTGCAACCATTGTTGGATCCAGACGACCCACGAGTTTCACCACTAAAATTGGAGAAGATCAAAATTTTAAAAGTGGTGGTCACTTTATTAGTTTACATAAATGTCTTTCTAGTTCTTATATTGGTGGTGAGTCAATTTTTTGCTATCCCTGGATTTAATAATCGTGGTAAATCGTTTTTCGGACTCGACCTTGCCATATTATGTGTGTTGATTAATCTGATTAATAATTTGTTTTTCGTTGTTCCAGCTTACTATGAAAGAATATTGGGGTATGTTGTTTCCGGGCTTTTATTTATTGATTTGATTCTTGCATTGGCTGTATCTCCTGTTAGAGAAGAACTGGGATTTTTGTATATCTCACTTATAGCATGGACGTGTTTGAATTCGTTATTCAATTCGTTTCTTGATTATTGGGTCGAAGAAGGAATACATTACCAAGAGATTCGATTAACTGGAAGAGTTGAAAAGAGAAAGACCGTGGCAGAATTATTCATTATTTTATTCAAGGTTTTGTTTGAAATTGTTATCTTATGGATAGTATGGTGTATCAGTTTGACATTATGGTTGCATTGTTTTGACACACATGAAGAGCCTTGGGGTAAACTAGTACCAGTCAACAATGACCAATTCAGAGTACACATTGCGTGCTTTGGTGACGTCCATGCCAAATCAGATCAACCTGTTGTTCTTGTTGAAGGTGGTCAGTCAACCTCCAGTGAAGTGTTCCAGGAATGGATTCAAGAATTATTCCATTTGAACAAAGTAGAAAGATATTGTATTTGGGATCGTCCTGGGTATGCATTTTCGGATTCAGCACCACCTCCAGAATCCTTGGGAATCGTCACTGAATATTTAATGGAGGCTTTAAACAAAGAAGATATACATGGACCATTTGCGGTTGTTGGATTTGATATTGGCGGGTTATACGCGAGAATGTTTGCCAGTAGGAATAGAGCCAAGATCCAATCTATTTTATTTGTTGATAGTTGGTCTCCGGACTTGTTGAAGAAATGGCCATTTAGTGGAAGTGGGAAGAAGAATGAAAGTACAAAAGTTTTCAAGAAATCGCTTGAAGTGATGGATAATATTACAGGATTCAAGTTGTGGATGAGAGGATTTGTTTCGCCTTTAGGAATTGTACCTAATATTCATTGGTTTTTCCACCCAATGAGATTTTCTAGCAAGAGTAGAATATTTGGCCGTGATATGATTTATCAATCCAAATATATAAGAGCTAGATGCGAAGAGCAGTTGGTTTCTGGTGTTTTATCATACAACGAAGTGATGGATGCAGATATCAATGGGTTGACAGTGGGGGTTATATCGTCGGATTTCATGATTAAGAAGCTGTTGAATTGGGGCAAATGGCAGAGTGAGATTAGTAAATTAAGCAGTAAAACCAGTGAGTGGGTGATTGCTGAAAATAGTGATCATTTCATATGGACAAGTCCAACTGGAAGAAAAGAGTTGCAACAGTTATTATTAAGGTTGATAGGCGAACAAGAGTATGCGGAGTGAATTAAAAAACAAAACAAAAAAAAAATAAGTTATAACCAGTAATAAGTAATAAGTGTATTGTTGTTAATATTATATTATATTATTGTTAGTGGGGATGATTGTTTCATGCTGGTTCATAATCTTTATCGCTTGTAGTAGAAATAGTAAGTAGGAAGTTAGAGAGAGACGCACAAAAAAGAAAAAGAGTAAAAATTACGACAACAACAAACAACAAACAAAATCCAACACATTTTCTTATTTTTTTTTTTCTTTCTTTGGGTTTTTGAATGGTAAACTTTTATTACAGCTCTCTTTTTTTTTTTGTCCTCCTAATCATCATTCAAACGGAATAAGTCATATACGCATATATAAATGCCAGAAAGCTCATCAAACACGATCGGTAGAGAAGTTGCGCCGCCATCTGTTCGAAGAACATTGTCATCCAAGTCAAACAACTCAACACCACCATTGAACTCGTCAGGATCTAGTCGCCCCACCTCGCCGTTCGAACCACCCACACCACTACAACCACAACAAACTTCAAGAAGACCTTCTTTTGGATTGAATTTCTTGAGCAATTTCACCATGCGTTCACATTCCTCCGATACAAATTCACAACCGTTAATGTCCAATAGTCCCACATTGGGAAATGTCCATCCTTATACTCAAGATGAAGTCTCAGGTAGCAATCAGTCGTTTCATGAAGTGATGGAAGAATCACCAACGGAGGAAGAGCATCTGCAGGAAAATTGGGAACTTGAAAACGAGGAACCACAACTGTCATCGGGAGCAGCAGGAGCAGGAGCAGTGGCAGGAACATCTGCTAATAATTCTGCAGCTACATGTCCACATATACCACCACAGGACTCCACTCTTATTGATGATGATACGAAAGGGGGATTAGATAAGGACGGATTATTTTCAGTCAGATTGACCCCATTGATAGATCATTCGTCATCATCATCCGGTCTATATTTTTCTCCAATCATTCGTAAGTTACCACCAAAGACTTCGATAAATATAGGGAGATACACAGAAAAGAACAAGGCAGCAGCACATGCACCACAAGGGTCCTCGGCACCGATAGTGTTTAAAAGCAAAGTTGTTTCACGTACTCATGCATTATTTTTTTGTAACGAAGATGGTCAATGGTTTCTCAGGGATACCAAGAGTTCATCCGGGACATTTCTCAACCATATCCGACTTTCGCCTGCATCACAAGAGAGTTCATTGATGCCGATTATAGACGGAGATATAATCCAGCTAGGAATGGACTATAGAGGAGGAACGGAAGAGGTGTACCGTCTGGTTAAAATGCGGTGCCATTTCAATAATAGTTGGCAAAGAAAAATGAATCCTTATAATATTGAAATGTTTAAGAAATTAAAGATTGGTGATAAACAAGCCACTGAATGTTCAATATGTTTAAATGCAATACAACCTGGCCATCCATTGTTTATAAGTACATGTGGACATTGGTGGCATTATCGATGCATACACCCATTACTACAAAAGAGTTATCCCCTGTTTTCATGCCCGAATTGTAGATATGTTTGTGATTTGGAATACTTTTCCGAATCGGAATAGGAATAAAGGTTGTTGTTGTTGTTTGTATTGGGTATTTTGTTTTCTTCTGGTATTTAGATAAACCTTTTTTTTACTTTGTTCACTTTTATATTACATACATACATGAATTTAAAAATATCTCCACCAACATACTTGCCTTGCGACACGTCGTTGTTATCTGATCATCTCACTTTGCAGATCTTTTTCTTTAGTTCACCATTGTGTTCACTTTTGATTGTTATTGAAAATGTGTCATCTGTAGTGTAAACGTACATAAGAAACCAAGAATATAATACACATTAGGTTTACAGTACCCTATGATTATCAACAGGATACATTGTTGGTCTATTGGTGTACCCCATTTCTGGCAACACGTCCTGCATACAACTAACAACCACGCATTCTCCAAAATTTTTTTTCCCTCTATTTTTATTTTTCCAACAAAATCCCACACACTATTGACTGAAAGTTTGATAGTAGGGAAATAAAAGCTTGAAGTCCAAAACCATGTCAACACCAACTTCCAAACCTAATACCTCCTCCCTAGCAAATGTCAGAAGAGTGATTCAGTTTGTGACCCTTTTTGTGGTATTACCATTTGCTGGTCTATACTATCTCATTACAACTGACCAAACACCAACGGCGATTCAATTCACCGAAGAACCAATTATTAAACAAGTGCATATATCTTTAGTTACAGATGGAACCAAGCAGATTGATTTTGATGTGAATAATGTTTTTGACGATATTATCCCGGTTCAATTTAAACATCAATTTGGTATCACCACCAACATCAGGAATAATATTGAATTGTTCAAACTGAAATCCACAGTCATTGACCAATCCGAGATCCCTTACTTGATCAATCTTGATGAATTGTACAGTACGAATAATTTGAATTATGTGATATATGTTCCTGAGAATGGATTAGTGATAAAAGACTCAACTACAAATAGTTTCACAATTGATGGGTTTGGAACCATTGGAATATTAAATAAATTACAATTTACAAAAGAAGATTTAGAACCACTTTTGAAAATATTCAAATCTAATTTAATCAAATCTTTACTGAAGAAAAAGGAATCAAATTTAAGAGAATCAATATCGGAAATTCAATCATTCACGCCCATGGATCATAAAATGGCTATATTTTTGCCTATTCTCGGGCCAGTGGCAATTACAATTTTGAATGGATTGGTTAATTTCTCAAAATAGCTACAATAGTTCGTTTAGTATAATAGAGTAGATTTATATATACGTTCGTAAATGCATGTTCAATTGTTGCAAAAGCTATGCGAGTAGAAGTCATTTTGGCAACCGTTAATGAATATTTCCCACAATAGAAAGTCTATGCGTTGTTGTGGCTGTCAAAAGTGATTAAACATGACACTTAACGAATCAATAGCCTGTTTAAACATGTGATTTGTTTATTGTGGATCCAAAACCAGGGGCCCCACTATTAATTTTGAGTTTTGCAAAGAACGAGTATATTATAAAAATCTTACGATTAAGTACTAGTCTTATTTCCGAAAAAAGGATCATTATAGTTTGCACCCGAATTCCGCTAACAATGTCCCACGGGGCACGTCGGCTGGCCATGTTTTATTATTTTTGCAACACATTTAGCGAGCCCAACTTAACCAACTCTAGACTACGGAGTATTGAGCTTTCTGTTATAATAATTGCTGGAACAAAGTTGATACTTTGTAACAGGCTATATATATATATATAAACCGGCATGATTATTCCGGGGAAATTAAAAGTTGGTATGAAACAGGTACAGTTATAATAAAATGAACGGGAACGATCAATTGTGAGTTAACGGTGGAATGTAATTTCCACTTCCTGTTACTACTTCTAATTTAGACTTTATTAACAAATATTAAACTCGGAAAATAACGAACCCGTGTAGTATCGTTTCTTTTGGCAATGGAAAAGGGCCAACGAAACATGTGTCATTTATTTGTAGTATCTAGTATTATTCCGAATCGATGACGATCAATTGGTAGCCAAAAACGTCTAAACGGTTAATCTAGGGCGCACATGAAGCGGACTTCAGCGATGAATGAACTGCCAAAAAAAAAAAAAGACCGAAAAAAAAAAAAAATCAGGCCATTTTGGAGGTTCAGTATGCAGGACACACACATTAATCTGCAGTGAGAAAAAAAAAAAAAAAAAAAGAAAGAATGCCCACCCTTGGCATATGTCAGTAGTAGTAATGCTACTTGAATTTATACAGTCAATTAAAATGACCTGATTTTATTATTCATCTTTAGTTTAAACAAATCAAAAATATATTACTGGAAAAAAAGTAGACAGCAGTTGTTTTCTCTTTCTTTTCTCACTGTTAATTATTTATTATCAATTTATTTCTGTTTTCCAATCACATTTCATTATAATTATACAACTAATCCCTATCCAACCCTCCCCAAAAGAAACCTTTATCACATAGCAAAGCGAAAAGGAAAAATCTACTGCAAAAAAGAAACACTCATCCTTATCCCTTTGGTCTACCACACAGTTTCATATCCTTACATTTGACAACTTGCTCAGGGCCAATCAATACTTATTATTTATTTCCCAAAAATTATTTATTAGATTTCCTATTTATTATTTAAATACTTTGTAAAAGTTGTTATAAAACTACGCGGTATTCATTCTCCCTCCCTACCTCCCCAACTGAAAACTACAAAGAAAGAGTACCCTCCTCCATTCCACCTAGTTCCCCTTCTTCTTTCCCACAACACAGTTGAATCCCATAATGTTGTCACAATTTGATTTGCCTATGAACGACGCGAGCAATCAAGGTCTCGGCGACAGACAGAACAACAATGCATCGCTATACCCATTTGATTTTGCAGATGCAGATGACTTTTTGGAATCGATATCTGGGGCCTTGCCAAACAACAACAATAATAACAACAGCAATGGAAACAGCTTGAGTAATACCAATGAAATCCCATTTGATAATATCAACATTTTGGATCCTAATATATATTCACCTTTGTCTGCTGTCAGTGGAGATGACTACGAAGGAGGTCGAAGCAAGAAAAATTCCACTGTGGACAACATTTACACTGATCAAAGTTTATCTGATTATTTATCCGACAACTCCTTGGAATGCTATGACAACAAGAATATTAACATCCCAGATGTCAATGAAACAAATGATATTGCCATAACGTTTTCAAACAAGCGTTCAGATTCCACCTCAACTGGGAGTTCTAGTCAAAATGACGGTGCTACTCCAGTCTCACATTATTCTGCTGAATCAACATTGACATCTCCCGAACCAACAATGATCAAACAAGAGCCAGTCACATATCCAAAGAAGACTTTAGCTTCAAGCACAAACACTACGTTGACTGCTACAACTAAAAAGACTTCTAAAATAACTAAACCAAAATCCAAGGATAAGAATTCCCATAATATGATTGAGAAAAAGTACAGAACCAACATCAACACCAAAATAATGGCATTAAGAGATGCAGTACCCGCACTTAGAATTGCTGCTGGTTGTGATGATGTTTCAATCGCTGATTTGGAAGGTTTGACACCTGCTTCAAAATTGAATAAAGCCAGTGTATTGACTAAAGCTACTGAATACATTAAACATTTGGAAACCAAAAATGCTATCTTGAAACAACAAAACATAGATTTGCAAAGAATGATTCAACAAGCTAACTTGAACCCTCAAGCATTGCCTCCACCACCACAGCAACAACCACAATCTATGCCAATTCATCAACAACAACCACAACCACAACAACAGCAAGGATTTGGCTTCTACCCACCACAAAATCAAAGTTATAATACTTCTCAATATTCATCTCCTGTGCAACAAGTACAACCACCACCAATTCAGCAACAACAACAACAATCACAACCAAACAGATTCCTACTTGGAGGTATGGCAGCTGTTATGGGGACTTCGTTATTTGGTGGTTCTGGAGAAAACGATTTCAGAAGTTTGGGTGCATTGCCATTTTCCTATTTGTTTCCTAATGCCATTCTTCATCCATCACCATTGACTATTCAATTATGGACCATGACCAAAGTATTACTTGTTGTTGGTAGTTTAGCTAGTATTTTCATTCCAATGTATCAACGAGCAGAAGCAAGAAAACAAGATAAGAAAGTTGCAGAGCTGGAATTTTCCCTTATTGATTGGGTGTTGATTTCTTTAGGTTTGAAAATGCCACAACCATTGGTTTCTTGTAAACGTGATTCAATATTGGCAAATTTGCAAGGTGGGAATGATTGGACACAATTGGTTTCTGATTACTTCTATTTGAATGCTTGTGAAATCAATTTTGAAAATTGCTTCTTGTCATTATTGATAGGTACTTTAATTAATGAGAAATTTTCCAAATACACCCCTGTTTTAAGTCATTATTTACAAATGAAATCATGCTTGATTTTGAATTTAGATTACAGAGGTAACAACAAGTCATTAGCTAGATTGAATCAATTGATTGGTAAAGTTGACAGTATTTCCATGTTTGATAGTCATAGTTTAATTGCAAGATTAACCAATGTCTTCACCAACCGTCCAATCAATACAAACATTATTGACGGTCAAAATCATATCAAATATGCTGATTTTTATCAAGATAATGTTGGCGATTATTATGGTATTGTATTCAATTGGAGATTATTAGAAATCATTCATGAATTAAACATGACATATTTGGAAGGATTGAATGATGACAAATCCCAAATCTTGACTGATTTGAAAATCATGGAAGTTTTCATTAATGAGCACCAGGGGAAAATGCATAGATATTATCAATTATTTTCCAGTATTTTGAATGCTAATTATGCTCCTTATTTATTTGAAAGTTTGAAAGGTAAAGTTGAATCATATTTGGCCAGATTTAGAGTTGCTTATGAAGGTCTTGATTTAACCGATCATGAAATCCACAATACTTCCTCTGAAGATGAATATGACGAAGAAGATGATGAAATTTACTATAACAAAATCATTCATGCTGCTAAATACAAACCAAGTATGAGATCTCAAAGATCATTAATATCATCATTGAATTTAGTAGATGAAGAAGAGTTCATTATACTAACGTGTTCATTAACGATTTATTACTACAAGAATGGTGAATATACCAATGCTTTAAAACTATTGAATTATTTGAAATTGACAGATGCAAACATCAGTCTTTTAACATTCACTGCTTTAATAACATTGATCAATGAATTGATTCCTGGTACTATTGAAGATAATGAGAATTTGGATTTGGCAATTAAGATTTCTCGTGATTGGCTTAATAATCCTAATTTGACTAAATATGTTGATGATGATATGAAAATTAAATTGACGAAAATTGTGGTTAATAAAGGTATGATTGTTAATGGTATTAGTGTCAATGAAAATACTGATATTGAATGTAGTTAAAAAAAGAGAAGAAGTAATTTTATTGTTTTGCTTGATTTTGGTTTTTTTTTTTGGTAATTAGCGTGTAGTTTTTTGTATCTATTTTTTTAATTGCGTGTATTTATTTTATTAATGTATATTTGCGAGATATATCATGGTGGTTTGATCACTGGTGTGGTTGATTGAACTTCACGTATCAACGTTGTAATTGATATGGTAATGCGCTTCCACTTCTGCTGTGGCAAGTTTGTACTTCGCCCTATTGTTCGTGCGAGATTAGTACGTTGTTTTTTGTTTTCGCGGCTTAATTTTTAGCTACAACCATAAAACAATGGGCAAAAGCTTCTATACCAAACATTAGTCGGTGGTGTACAGACAATGAGATGCGCTTTTATCGCATTGTGAAACACAAATACTCTTTTTGATTTAGAGCATTGTTAGATTTCGCCGGGTACGCCGAGCTCACATAATATGTTTTTGCAGATACGATACCGAATAGTTTTTTATCAACTTTCTTGATTAAGTTTGTTTCCAGAAGAAGAGGTTAAGCTTCAATCAAAACCGGTAGTAGAACATGGTATGGGGATATATCCATCCCAGTCATAAATCGTGGAATTACTCCAAGACTGAATTAAAAGTATCCGGATCGTATTCTCAATAATGTACTATCAACATACATGCCGTCCCTCACTCGTTCCAAGTTTCACAATTACACGATACATTGGATCCGAACTGTGCATTCATGCATAATATATTTTGTCACATCGCGTGGTCCTCCCCGAGGCGGTTTCGGAATGAGTTTATACAAGTTAGCCATATCATGAAAAATTTCATTTGGATGGCCCTGCTTGATCTAAATTTTTCTTGTGTTGTAATTGGCATAGACGCATGTATCAGGGTAAAACCCTACGTCATCGACAACACCGTTGAGATGGTTTATTGCATTCGCTTCGGAAGTGTATCAGGTGTCGACTGGGAGCCACACGTGGCAGAGAATCGGTGTTGTTTATAACTCCCAACCCTCTCGCAATTATACTGGGGTCCTCCTAATTAGTTACTATTTATGTCGATCTTTTCTTAGAGAGCAGTGTCTTAAAAAGTTTTAGTCAATAATTGTCAGGTACTGAGAATAACTCAAAGTGTCAAAAAAAAAAGTGAACAATCAACCACCACGGGGGTGAAGTGTGATTTACACAAGCTATCAACATTCCACGTTTTATTTGAACGACATTCATTTTGTGGGCAAATACAAAAAGTATGAGCTATATTGAAAAATAGGTTTTTCCTGCAGTGAGTAGGTATTGCTATTTCATATGCATGGTTTATTAGACTTTATCATAAATCCATGGATGGGGGGACTACGAGCAAAAACCCTCCCTGGTTCTAGGGTGTTGGAATTTCATTAGGTCTCAAACGATACAGTAAGTTTTTGACCGTTGCTTTTTAGGGAGGCCAAGTGCTTTGTACTTTTCTGTATATCTAGATCCTTTCTGGTTATTCCCGCAGTGATGTGCATTAATGTATTCCGTGTGGTTTGAATTTTTTTGGAACAGTTATTGGTTGATAAGAGTTGACATACATTCTTCTTTCAGATGGAATTCCATGTTACTAAATTTTTCAATGATAACTGGAATTTCAAAATAAATACAATGATGTAATTCAATTTCACTTTAGTCGCTCAAATTCTTTGTCTAACTTAGACTTATAGTCTAGAAATAAGCCAAAACAGAACCAGACCACACACCAAACCTAAAAGACAAACGAATTAAAATCAAAATTTCAAGAATTGTCAAAATTTTACCCATCGTGCATAAAATGTATCTGAAAGCGATGATCATTGAGACATTAAAATGATCTGAGTCAAATCCATCAAATATGTTTTATGTGATGACCTGTTAAGATGGACCAATCTGGTAGAGGAGAAGATAGAAGAGGGGAAATAAAGTATATACATCAAAAAGATCGTGACCACAAAAGATTAAAAGTAAAGTTAAGGTTATATAATCTAGACAATTTTCATATTGATAACAACAAATTTCCAGTTATAATCAAGAATTTGCGCATTCCTGATCTTCCAAAAAGCCCATACTTACATGGACAGATCTTCACTGATACATACTCTCTTGAAATGTAGCAAGCAGACCATAATTGATGGGAGATCTTGTGATTGACATACTTGTTCAAGCCAAGTCATTCAATTTGAGACCCCAAGGCAAATAAAGAAAAAAAGTTAAGAAAAACGTTGAAGGTATTAAATTTTACACAATACACAAAAATAGAACAGAGATAAATTAAATGGAATTCCATATACGAGCTGAAAATAGTAATTACAACTTGGAATTTGTGTTGTTTTGTTTTCGATATGAAACTAGTGTTCAACCCTCTGGACATTATTGCTGCCTCTTTTTCCATGTTTCATGTTTTTCCGTTTACTCAGAACTATAGTCAATCAAGCATGAAAGCCTCGGGTTAACAACTACTCAGTTGAAATACGCAGTAGGTGTAGAACTGTTATCTGTCTCTTTCTCCTGCCAACCTTCTCAAACCACAAATGGATAATTAAACTTTCTACATCTTGGAGTAAATGTATGTTCTAAACTTTAGTAAATTTTTGCTATTAAGGTTTTGTTTTGAACAACCGGCACCAACCCCACCACCACCAAGAAGAATAAGTCTGGCAAAACAATTAGCCCTGTACCATTTAAAGTTTTTTGCGTCTTACTTTCTTCCTTCTTTCGTTTTTGAATAATATCCTTTTGGTTACAAAAAAAAAATAAGTTTCTTTTCCTTCTTCTACCTCTTTTTGTTAAATTTTTTACAATAGGGCGTGAACTGGATATGATATGGCACATGAATGATATTATTTTCTGTTTTCCTTTGTCTTGCTCTGTTATTATTATTGTTTGTTAGGTAATACAGTTGTTCACTTGCATGAACATGCGCGGGTGGTTAAAATTTTTCCAGAAAGTCAAAAAAACTAACCTCTTTTTCACAGTCCATTTGCCTCTCCCCGGTACTCAAGTTAACTGAACGGCAAGAGAATCATTGCCGTACACATAAGAGAATATATTTCTATGTTTCACCACGGTAGATTGAACTAACGGGGGGAAAAATTGCTGCGAAACTAGAAATGGCTGATAAATTTCATAAATGAGAAAAATACAACCTTGTTCATTAAGGTTTCCTGCATTCATTTTCCATTTGTCATTTTATGTATTTTAAAATTTTAAACTAACTCCCTCATTAGTGGTTACACAAAAGATACATCTTTAAAATTGATTAGTTATCACAAAATAAACCTAAACCTGCCAAAACTAATGACAAAAATCAATCATCCTCGTTCCGCGATATGACCTCATCATACACATACACACACTGTCGTTGATCATATTTGTCTTTACTAATCCCTTTAGCACTTAATTATCTTGCCAAGGATATGGTTGTTAGAATAAGAAGCAATGAATTAATTTACCCTTTTTCGTTTATGTAATATGGTAAAATTAATGCAACGTGTAGAAACGTAACCACAGGAAAAATACACCACATGAATTAAAAATAGAAAATTAATTTTAACTTTATTTTCTTTTTTTTTTTTTTTCTTTCCATTTTGCCCATTTGCCTTTGGCTTTGCTTTGTTTTTGCTTTCTTTTTCCTTTTTATTATTTTTAGACATGCCCAATGGCAGTAGAGTGCTCGGTAATCTTACACTTTGGGCAACAGGTGGCATTGAAAACAACTCTCTCAAGTAATGACTCAGTCTTAATTACAACATTTAGAAATTCTACTTGAAATTATAATTTTCTTAAAAACAAAAAAAATAGTGTCTACTGGTGACACATCACTTTTCTATTTTAATTACAAGAAATATAAGAGTGATGAGCTTAGGTTGGGTGCTTTCCTTACCTTTGTAATTAGTAACCTTGCTCATTCCCCTCCACCTCTCCGCTACCTTATTCTAAATGTTTTAAATACTCCACCCATTGGTTAGGAATCCTATTCATCCAGGGTTAGGCTTAGAGAAAAGACATATGTTTGATGTACAAAAAGTATGGCGCATTACCTAATATACCCTTACTTGATCCTATTCATGCACAAACAGATTTGATTTCTATTGCCACTCTATTTTTTATCCGTAGATGCATCACCACTTGACCCGACGCACCGCTTGCATTGATAATATATATGGCCAACGGTTTATTTTATTTCTTGTATTTTGCAATCCGGATACCGGAACCAAAAGAATGACCTAAAAATGGCAAAAAATAGAAAGAACTGCATAAAGGGTTAGTGCCATTGAAACACACTGGGTGTTGATTTTGATTTTTGTTCATTTTTTTTTTTTAGTTCATACATAATACGTATAGTACATGCATTCATTAATGCTGTGTTTTGCAAAGAAAACGAACGACAAGGTGAATCATTGAAGATGTTCAATATTGTTTCGAAATCTAATTATCTTAAAACAAGGATGGACTCGAAGGGCAAGACCACAAAAAAAACCCAGTTGATTAATTTCAAAATTTCGGTTTGGTTATAGCAATATTCTTTTTTTTTATATAACTTCTTTAAACTTTCCCAATTTTATATTTTAATTAAATTAAATTAAAATTACGTTTAATAATTTCAATTAGTGTTTTCTCATAATTAAAAACATTTCCATATCTCCCATTGGGACTTAATCATCGGCATTACATTACATCACTCACATATTCTCCTCCTCACCCCCAAACTTACAAGTAATCAATCACCTTCGCATCCCCACGGCAACCATCAATCATCCCACAGCGAGAAGATTCAAGTCATTTTTTTTTTCTGATTCAGCCACTAATTACATTCAACCAAATTGTATTAGAATCTGAGCTTTTGTTCAAAGTGGGAATTCAATATAAGAGAAATTTATTATTTTGAAAGAAGTTTCTGATATTCCATATAATCAAAAACTGATTATTATTATTTATTGAATTATTATTTGTGGAATACTTTTTCTTGGGGTTTTATTATATAATATTATAATAGTAATTTCAGTATCATCAATTATTAGCCTAATTCAGTTTCTTTTGGAGTTCAATTTAGGTTTCATTTTACATTTTTTAATTTGCGTTTTTTGCTTCTACTTCTACTTCTTTTCTTTTTTGAGTTTTTAAGTTGTGTTTTAAACAGTGAAATCAAATTAGAAGTACAAGTATAAATTATTCATCATTTTCACTTCAAATTACAAAAAAATCAAGAGATTGCAAATCTTGCTGACTTTTTTACAGATCTTTTCTGATCCTTTATATTTCCCATTTGGTTACTGACGAAAAGAATAAGTTTGTATTTCAAGGTATGTTGATCCTTTTTTTTTTTCATGATTCTATTTTATGACATGTGCAACATATATGTATCATACAAACAAGATGAGAGAGAAAGATCTAGATTTTTGTTTCAGTTTTTCGCAACTAAACAAGAATTCACAATGTGTGTCATTTTTGTTGTTTCTTTTTCCTGCCTTGTTTTGCTGGCTTGTCTTTTTAGGCGAGAATTCAAACACAGAGTATGAAAAGAAAAAAACGTGACAATGACAATGGACTCTAGACATGGATTTCACTCTGGATTGTTATGTTATGTTATGTTTTATAATGTTTTGTTACAAGTATATGTGCATGATGGGTCATGTGGTTTCTTTGACTAAAAATTGAAGCAATGGTTACTAACCCTTTTGTTTTAGTAGGACTATAATTTCTTGCGCAACCCCCCCCCCCTTGCAAAAGAAGAAAATCATTTAGTGTCGCAAATCCACTAAAAGCGACACTCACAATCTGAAATAGAAGCGACAAAAACCACGACATTCACACAAAAACGACACTTCTATTACAGCAAATAACACCACAAGAAAGAGAAGTTTATACACAAAACACTCCATAGAACACATCCACAACTTACGACATTCATCCCATTATATTATAAGATTTTCGCGTGTCAAAAAGGTTTCTCCAAATTTGGATTTTTTTTTTTTTTATCATCAAGAATTCAAATTATTTAAATTGTACAGCAAAATTTTTCATTTGCTGTCTAAAAATTTAAATTTAACAACAACAAGTGTCCACTTTCCACTAGGGGATAATCATTAATCACTAATTATCAATTGGGATTATTCTAATTTTTTGTTAGTTGTGCATTATTTTTACAATTGGTCATTGTCAGGGTATATATATATTCTGTCGTTTGTCGCATTTTTATTCCCGCCGACAGGAAATTTTTAAATCGAAGCAAATTTTTTACTTATTACCCAATTCAGGAGGCTTCTATTTTTATTCCATTATCAAACAACAACCAACACATCTACCACAGTCACTATTGAGTCTTTATCCACTCTCTGTTTCTTCATCTGTTAATTATACTACAGCATCTGTCACATATTCAACTACTACATCTACTACTACTTCTACCACCAGCACCCCCCATTTTTTCCAGTGCCCCTCGACCCCTTTTTATTTTTTTTTTTTTACGTGTTTCCAAAAGGTACTTGTCTCAATAATATACACTACAATCTTTGTTTGTTGAGTTGAGGATTTACACAATTAAACACAAAAGAAGAGAAAGAAACATAATACAACAAAGAGAACCGGGCATCTAGAAGAACTGGCAAGAAAAAAGACAGGGCGACATTATACACATAGAAACAAAGACTAGACACTCATTTTAGGCACAAGAAAGAAGGGACGGAAAAAAAAAAATAACAATAGAAAACCCAAACCAATAATTGTACTACTAAGAATAATAATAATTAGAAGCACAAGAACAACAAATTCTAAATTCTAATTTTCAGGTTTTTTTTTTTTTTTTTTCTCCTTCACAAAAATTTTGACACTGAAAGACAAAAAAGTGAAAAACACTTTTTTTTTTTCTTCTTCTTTTATTTCATTACAACCAAGACAGATGGACAATAAACCCATGTCAGACTCAGAGGACTCCTCTATAGACCCAAACGACTATTCTATAGAGGACTACTACAAGCTAGTCAGACCATTGCTAGCGGCAAGAAATGTTAACGCAAATTATTTGAATGATCACAAACTACTACGAACTTTGGTTGACTTCAATTTATCGCATTCATTGTCACTAAAAAATTTACCAAAACGAGAATTGGAAATTAAAGATTTGATACCTACTAAAATTAATTATGTCGACAGTATAATAGTTCAATTCAAAACAAACAATCCTGCACCTCAATCTACTACTACCACAACTACAACTACTACCACAACCACCTCAACCACCGATAACTCGGACAATATGGAAGATGTTCAAGCATATTCTGTCAATCAATACACGGGATGTTTTAGAAATAGGTACATTGAATTCTGCCCCCATTTTGCAATTTCAGCTTATTTGTTTAGTAGATTTCATATCCCTGATGAATATGGATCTTATGAATTTGTCTTTAGTGATTCATCGTCAAAGATATCTTTGGAAAATGTCAAGTTGTTAAAGGGAAATAATAAATTATCTGCCATTTCATACAGTCAACAACATAAATCTTCAATCAACGCGTTAAGTATTAGTGGACTCAATTATAAAGATATAAATTTGACTAAATTATTATCAACTCATGATTTCTATTTCACTGAAAAATTGGCCAAGAAGTCTGTCAATGATTTATCACATCAATT
The DNA here is from genome assembly GCA_030557085.1 of Candida gigantensis. Taxonomy (NCBI): domain Eukaryota; kingdom Fungi; phylum Ascomycota; class Pichiomycetes; order Serinales; family Debaryomycetaceae; genus Candida; species Candida gigantensis. The sequence goes on from JAKTVG010000356.1 coordinate 25,441, forward strand.
AATGTTACAATTAGCTGGATTTCAAACTTTTCAAGATTATAATATTGTACGGAATTCAATTGACCCACCACAAGAATTATTGGACAAAATATTCCCCTTTGCATCATATATTAATGAAAATGAAGGATATTCTGAAGATATGTTAAGGGTTAAAGAACTACTATTAATGCTTCGAAGAAGTCTATGTCAAGATATGGTTATTATTTCCAAAAAATACCCCTGTAGTCCATTGTCCAAAAGTGAAATATTCAATTCCCCTGTTTTTCTTGAATTTGTTGCATCAATTGAAAATAAATTGGATTCCATAATTAATCAATCTTGTTTCAGTCCCGATGATGATAAAACTGAAAGTGATTATGAAGATCATTCTTGGCCTTCAATAAATAATGATAATACAGATCCATCAAAGAAAAATAATATTGATTTACAAAAAGTTATTGAATTTCAAAATTCTAAAATTAAATCATTGGATAATCAATTGAATAATGTACAACAAGAACAAAGTAAAAATTTTGAATTATTATCCAAATTTGTTGAGACTCAAAGTGATGTTTTCCAAAAACAAAATGAACATATGCAAAAAATTATGAATTCTTTAAATGGTTTATTAATTTTAATGTCTTCCCAAAGTAAAAATTCAACCCCATTGGCTTTACAATCTGTTCAAGAAACTCAAAATTATATTGCAACTGTGGAACAACCAAATATTGAAAGAGGGATTAATAACACTATTGAATTATTAAGTCATTTAAATACCAACAAACTACAACGACTACAACTGCCTCATCAGCAACATCAACAACAATCTCAAGCACAATCTCAATCACAGTCACAATCAGAATCACCATTATCAATTCATCATCAACAACTGCAACTACTACAACCAATATCAGTGCCACTCACCACCACCGCTCAACCACCAATGACAACACATGACCATTCATCAGTTGTACCCCAACCACAACCAGTTCATCAGCCTCCTCATGGTCAATTACAGCATGCCATCCCAGTGCAACAATCACAACCACCTCCTCATCCACTGCAGCAACCACAACCACCACAATTTTATATGCATAGTGCTTCTCAACATGGTATGCCAACTACTTTAACGCCATTGCCACCACAATTACATCCACAAGCAGCCAATATGACTGCTGAACAATTGGAAAGACATCGAGTGTTGAACAAGAGATTATCTAGACAAGCAACCACTTTATTTGAAATGTGGGATGATTTCAAAGGTTTAGAAAAAGAATTACGTGATCATGATATAACAGTTACTGAATGGTTGAAAGTACATGGAAGTTCAGAAAGACAATTTAGACATACAAGATTGAAAATTATTAAATTTATTGAAGAAGAAGCAACAAGAAGAAGAACAAATGTTGAACATATTAAAGAACGATTACATAATAAGATGAGAAATAGATTAAGACCTTGGACGTTGGATGAAGTTCAAAGAATGTTGACTGCTAACAAACGTATTGATCTTGATGATAATAGTTGAAAACAACAAAAAAGTACGTTAGAAATTTTTTTTTTTGATTTTTATATATATATTATACCCCCCATCATACCATTATTTGCATTTGTATTATTATTACTATTTAGTTTATTATTAAATTTTTGTATTCTGTATGTATCATTATTAGAAAGTATTCAAAACACATTCAATATTACTTGTGATGATTTTTTATGTAATCGTATAGACTTGACACCTTGTGCAACAAACGTACGGTTTACCATTAAGGGGGATTTTTTTCGCCTTGCGCTCATGGCTCTTAACCGACTCCCATTTTTCTTCTAATTTCAATGTCGTGTCTACTTTCTTGCATGGCCAGTCACAGTTTATACAAATTTCCCTTTTTCCCTTCGTCGACGACCCTGTCCTTTACTGCAAGGTCGACATAATATATGTACATAGTTTTTAGTCAAGTAGTTTATTTTTTTTTTGTCGTGCGTTTTAAGCAACGATGCATTGGAATAGACTAGCCTAGGCTAGACGCTGGTGTGATAAATAACCTTTTGATTCAAGTTAATTGCATTGTTTGAATAAGAATTTAAACCAACATTAAAATTCTGAAGTTGCATGTGTGTGTGTGTCGTGCTTGGGTTTGTTTCTTTATTGTCACAAAATTTTTTTTGACTGTTTCGCTTTCTTTTTTTTTTTTCTCTGTCGTCTAATTTTTTGTTAATTGCTGTTCCCTTTTTTTTTTCTGCCTGCAGAAATGTCGCACGCGCAAGGTGAGGTAAGCTAGAGTCCCTGAACTGATTTTACGACAAATAAATTTCACTTGGCGACATGCAAGAAATGGTAAAGACATTTACTTGTTGCCGCTCCCGCTCCCACTAGTCGCCAGCCCACTAAAAAAAAAGTGGACATGTAATGAGACACCAAGCATACACACTGTCTTTGTAATTGTTTTTTTTTTTTCTTTTTCTTTTCTTTTTGCCCTGCGTTCACCGTTACTGTTTGTGACGAAGTTTTTTTATTTTCATAAAAAAGGAAGATCCCCCTTGAGTGACATAAAAAATCTTTGTTGTTGTTATTGTTGTCTAGACAATTACAAGTCGAATAATTTGCCGTTAAAAAAATATATATATTTTTTTCAAAACATTGGGTGCAAAAATTGTATTGTGCAACACTACAGAATTTGTCATCTAAATTTTTTTTTTCCGTTCGCCTGGTACAAGTGCTGCCGCGAGAAGTGCTGGCGCCGGGGTCGTACAACTTAGAACGGACACGGGGCGCGCGGTGTTGGTGTTGGTGTCGGTTCCTGCAATGTCTCAAAAAAAAAAGTCTTCTATCTGTGCATGTCGCTCCGTCAATTATTTGCTCACTCTGATTTCCTCGATCGTCAAACTCGACACAAATCTAGGTTATTTTTTTGAATGAGCAGGACGGGCTGTCTTTTTTTTTTTTAATTTTTGGGTCCCCAATAGTCCTTATTCTTATTCTTGTACTTATTACATGAAACCCTGTAGTGTATGTATGTCGAGCTTAGGCTCTTCTGCAACTTGCTTTGTGTAATTTATCTACAAGTCGGTCCTACCATCAAATAAATTTTCAACTAAAACATCAAAGTTTGTTTTAGGAAATATGTAACAAAAAAAAATCACACTTATAATTGTAAATCACAATTTTTGTTAATTTTACTAACCCTTCTGTCGGGATCCACCCAATCAACCACTCTTTTAGGAATAAATTAAGTTTAGTCACAAAATTGTTTCAGTATTTTACGTTTTTGCGCAGAAATATGACGAAAAAGAACGATCATCCCTCCCCATTGCCTCTTCCTCCCCTTTTCCTCTATGTGTGTATGTCGCTTGTCATTTTCGGTCTTTATCTTTGAATTATTAATCATCAAATGATTTGTGCCTGAAACAAACCCAAAATAAAAGGTCACTTATCTTTATCTTTACCCTTTTTTTTTTCTTCTATGATCAGCACTAAATTATGAAACAAGACAAAGCCTTGAAAGAGAACAATCGTCGTTTCCACATTATCCACAAATCCAATTTGTGTGGGATTAATAGAACCGGACATCCCTCCCCCCAAGAAATTGTACTTAAGCGGATTTCATTAACCGAGACAAAAAATACTTCTATTCTCTTTGTTTAACAAAATACATCCGTTGTATTAGTGTCTTTTTTTTTTTGGCTACCTATTTTTGCGACAACATACAGAGTTTGTTATTAATGATACATGTCATGTCGAGTATTTAAACACCACCCCGCACTTGTCTCCTTGCCTTGGACTTGGTGAAGTGAACCCAGGAATGAAGTAGACGGTTGCGATCCCTTTTTTGCAAGTATTAACCGACACAACCGCGTATACGCCAGGTTTAAATTTATGCAAGCACCAAAAAAATACACATTCCTCGCGAGTTTCTACTAAAAATAAAACATTCTACTGCAAGAACTTTCATCTTGTTACATAATATTTATTTATTTCTATTTCTCATCTTAATCCTTCGTTCTTTAGTTCTTACTATATGTCTATAGATTCAAATGTAAAAGGCTCGTAAGCATACCCCTCGCCCTGAAAGAATTTCGACATTGCCTCAACCCAATGCAATCTTAATGAATGTAGCATTGCCGATGTACCTTCCATGAAAACTAAAATACAAACTGTCAACAGGAACCACATTGCAAATAATACAACCGTCAGTATAACCCCCACGGCCCCTGTTTTACCAAATGCATTTTGAATCGTCATTGACCATAAAACAGTAGATAATTGTGCATGGGCCAATGAAAGTGCCCATAATCTTAAATATGATGCTGTGTGACTAACACAATTAAGACAAAATTCAATTGTATGAATGACTTGATGAATCACAATATCTCCAAAATTAAACCCGTCTCCATCATCACCACCATGTGCACCTGCAGAATGAAACATTGGCTCAATGTCATTTGGAAATCTAAACTCATCGTCACTACCAGCAAGCAATTCAAATGAATCATTTGGTGGGTCATGATTAAACTGTTGATCTTGTAATTGGAGTGCAGCATCTTCTTCGTGAAGTTGGAATGAGTGTTGACGTTGAGAATGTAAGTCACTGTAACCTAATTGGATGGCTTTGTCATTCTGTTTCTTCAATACCAATGGTTTATAAATCAATAACCAAGGAACACAAACAGCAGCAATTAACAATAAAAACATTTGCACATATTTTTGACCTGGATATAATGGCTCTTCAATAGTACCAGGAGATAAAAACATATTAATCAACATATTTAATAACCCAGGTGGTTGTTTATTAATCCCAAACCAATCAACTGACCATTTATACACAATGGTAAGGGCCAAATAACCAAATATACTTTGCATGAATAAAAATCCTGGTATAAAATTACCAATGATGTCAACTCTACTTTTGAAAAACAAATAATTGACTAAACTAAACATCAAAGAATAATTCATATGCGTATACCCCATCAATACCGATAATTTCATTTTATATGAGTTGGTGAATAAAAGATTATTTTCAGTACCATGCCAAGCCCAGTCTAATCCAAATGGGTAAGTTTTCCCCAGTATCTTTTCTGCAATTAAAGTAGCTCCCTTTTTAACATCGTAATTTTCTGGAATCACATACTTCCAACCAGACCCAAAAATAGCCATTGATTTTGAGAAAATATCATTATAAATCAACCCAGTATACATTGAGAAAACTCCCATCAATAAAATAATATATCTTCCACTAAAAGCCATATCAAATATTTCATCTCTATTCCGCATGGCTCCAATCAGAACTTCATTTGCAATCAAATACAAGGCAATTAAAAAAACAATAAACCCATGTCCAACATCACCAAACATAATTGAAAACATAAATGGGAAAGTAATAATCGTGGCAAGTCCAGGATTGACTTCTTGGTATGTTGCAATACCATAAGCATCTATAATCAGTTGAAATGCAGCTGTGAATTTGTTGATTTTATGAAAAGTAGGTGGGGTCCTATTTGTAGCAAGTTCATTTACCACTGCTATTAAAGATCCACTTTCCTCTTCATCTTCTATTTCAAACCCGGTTAATTCTTCATCGTTATCATCAATGGCAAATAACGATGTTTCGGTAACAATTGATTCTGAAATGTTGACACTTTCATTTGAATCTCTACTGTTATCTCTATCTTGTCTTGTCTTTTGTCTAACCAAATTTTTCAAGCTCTTTCGTATCTTTTCAAAATCGCAGGAAGGGATCCAACCTTCCCCAACCAAACATCTTCTGGTACTATCTTCGTCAAATTTATTCAATGTCTCATAAATAAGTTTTTCTCGTTGCAAATTATAACAATAGTCAGGATACAATTCTTGGAAAATCATCAATTCAGTAACCAATTGTCCCTTTGTGCTTTGTACAACATTATTGAGATCCTCGATTTTGCCATTTATCTCACCCAAAGTCTCCGAACGTGCTGTGGCAGTACCAGTAGCATTATCAAACAACAACCCGTCCAATGATTGAATAATTTTACGAACCCTTGTTCGTAAGAAATCACCATGTATAAATATAATGAAAACATTCTTAAAAACAAATTCATCGGATGATTCACTAGCAGGAAATTCTTGATCAATTGGTATATCATGGAAATACAAATTCCCTCTTAACGTTCTCCACAAAATGTTTCTCAAAATGGGTATCTTGTCTCTTGCAATTGTACCTGCTAATGAGTTAAAAGAAGAATCATCTAAATTGTGTACCTCGTACCCGATTTCCAAACTGTGATTTCTCTGTTCATTCAAAAGTGCTGCATTATCATCATACTCGTCATTATCAGCTTCCCTGACATCATCATCGAAACCTCCCATTAAATTCGATCTATGAAAATCATTCAAACTGTTCAATACACATCTATTTTCAACAAATTTCAACCTTTTATGATCTAAATTGTTGTAAGACTGATCTAAATGTTTGATTCTCCCATAAAATTCATTCAATCTGTTTTTTATGCCATCTATCTCGGAAGATGTTGGTAATGATTTGGTATCGGCATTCAAGTTCACGTATATATCGCTTTTGATTGTGTTTTGTTTGATCATAATTGAATGAATAAAATCCAATTGAGACACCAACCCATCAACAGATCGTAATTCACTAATAAAAGTTCTTTGGAAAGGAGTCAATTTTGAATTCAAATCTCGGAATTGGACATTGCCTAGTTTTCCCAAGACTCCCACCATATCTCTGGCCAATTCAATGGTGACATAAAATTGCACTAATGTCATGGGGGCCGATCGGAATATAGCCTCGTTTGACTCTTGGGCTTGAGATATATTGGCATCGGAAAGTCTTATTGGTGCCATTTTCTTTTATTCCTCGTAGTGTACCTTCTATAACCCTATTTCTAATTGTATCTATGATTCTTCTGGTAGTATGCTTGATAGGTATAACTGTTTTGATGTATTAGTAGATTTTCCAGATTGTGCTGTCAAGATTGCCCACACTTTTTTTTTTAGGTTGATTTATATACGTGTACGTTGCAAAGAGAGCGAAAAAAAAAATAGGTAACCAAGATCCGGCCTAGAACAACAAGTACGAACATTTCTCGACATTTCACACGACCGTACTGTTATCCCTTTTTTTTCTTGTCGCTTTCATTTTAGAAGAATCTGGATTACGTATTACACACAACTAATATAATCATTTTCGCCATTTAGTGGAGGGGGACAGTCAAAAATTACAACATTTCCACCATTAATGTTAGCACAATACATATCATGGCTATTATTACTGCTACTAACAATAGCAAATGCCAATCAAGACACATACTACAACCAAGCAATCACCGAGCTTGACCTCCTCGCAAAGAACTACACCAGATCTCAAATTTACAACATAGACAACATTGAAGGAAATCTATATATACCACAATTTGATCAATTAACAAATGATTATATAACTACAAAGAAACTAAAAGATAATACACCACCACTGGAATTGACATCCAAAATTATCCCACTTTTGGAGAAATCAGCCACAGAATTAAACAACCCAAATGCATTAGTGATATTGGGAGACTTGTATCTATTTGGGAATTATTCATTAACCCCAGATTACCACAAAGCCAAAGGGTACTATGAAGATGCCGTAAGGATAGCCCCAAACGGACATGCATATTTCATGTTAGGATTCACATATTCTACGGGATTATTTGGAACATTCCCAGTGGATCAAGAACGTGCGACATTATACTACCAATTTGCAGTAGAAAATGGCGACTTCAATGCGTTAATGGTTATGGCATATAAGAATTTCAAAGGAATTGGCGTGCCGAAGAATTGTGAACTAGCCTTGGAATACTATACCGAATTAGCAGAACTGGGCAAAGCTTGGATGAATAAAAACGAAATCGCGGGCGAAGTGGACTATAACATTAGAATTTCAGATTTCAATGGTGGATTATTTGGTGACAAAATGAGTGAAACATCATCAACAATTGAGATCCAATCAAAATATTTTAGCGATATTCGAAATGCATTTGAAGAACATAAATTGAGTGCCAATGATCACGAGTATGCTACTTTGTTTTATAGTGCATTAGAAAGTTATAAAGGTGACTATTTCATTCCAAAAAATTTAACAAAAGCACTCAATACGTTTCAAGAATGTGCCACTTTGGGTGATGAAATCTATGGTGCATCTAATTACAAAAACATTGATGTTTATGATAAAGCCTTTTTAAGTTCATGCCAATCCAGATTGGGGAAAATGTATCTCAAAGGTATGGGTGTTGCAAAAGATGCCAAGAAGGCTAAACAAATTCTTGAAACTTCACTAAAAGTACAACCGACTCCAGAAGCATTAAATCTTTTGGGTGTAATTGAAGAACAAGGTTTATTAGGAGAGCCAGATACTACCAAGGCAATTGCATACTACGAAGCTGCAATCAAGAAAAAATCCGCTGAAGCAAACAAGAACTTGGCAAAGCTACTAATGAGAATGAACGGTGACGAAGCTCCTACAACTGAACAACACCATAAGATTTACACACATATGAAGGATGCAGTTTATTATCGAGACACAGAAGCATTGTATTATATGGGAAGTTTTTTGCAATCTGGTTTATCTAAAATTGCTGATTCCACAAAAGATATTTCATGTCCCAATATTGTGGTGTATTATAGAGTGTTTCTTGAGAGATTATCATATTTTTATGCTCCTCATCTCAAGTATGCTTTTGAAGAATTAGTAGCAGGAAACTATAAAAACGCACTTGTTGGTTATCTGATAGCAGCAGAACATGGGTTTGAACCAGCACAAACTTCCACAGCATATTTATTGTACCAATTGCAACCTTTGTATTCAAAGGAGAAACAGAAAACATTTATTCCTGACAGAGTTAACTTGGCAGTCAGCTATCTTGAAAGAGCATCAAAACAATCCAATGTCGATGCCACTATTTTGCTTGGTGATTTATTCTCGGGTCAAACTGATGCAAAACAAATTATTACACCAGATTATGATAGGGCCTTCAATTATTATAGACAAGCAGCTGACAGACATTCTTCACACGGAGCCTATAAGCTAGCAGAGATGTATGAATATGGAATTGGTCCAGTGAACAATTCTGCCGATTATTTCATGGCTAAACGTTATTACGATTCCAGTAAACAATATAAAGAGAGTCAAGAACGTGATGGTAGTGATTTAAATATTTTATCCAAGTCCGTAATTAGCAAAAGTCATATTGACTTGGCTCTATTAAGATTGAGATTGAAGCATTTGTTCAACAGGCAGAAGCAGTATGGTAATTTAGAAGGCGGTTGGCTAAGTGCATTTAAGAAAGCAGGCAGACGCGGGAATGCTGCTGCTGATGGTCCACAAGATAGCAATACTATTTCAAGAGCAGATGCCCATCATGAAGGTACAACGTATAGCGATGAACAGATTCAAGACTATGATATCGGTGACTATTTGGTAATTGCTATGACTTTCACTTTTTTTGTTGTTTTCTTCATTCAAAATATTATTAGGCAATTCAGGAGAGTGAGAAATGGTGACAGAGGAGTAAGAGGAAATAATGGTGAGAACGAAAACGGTGATAACCAAGAACAAAATAACCAAAATGGATGGAATGGTAATCAGTTTAATTTTAGAAGAGGTAATTTTGAATTTCATTTCTTCGCTATATAGAAAGTAAAAAAAAAAAAATAGTCTATAATCATTCTAATAAAACATTATTTTTATTATTTCGTATGATCTTGAATCACGTTTTGAAGAATTGGATTCCTTCTTAAAATTTGAGACTCTTGTGATTTCCTTTGTCTATTTTGTGAAGAATTTATTGTCAACGGAACATCATATACGAAATCTGCTTTCTCCGGGAGTGTATAGAACCATCCTTTACTATCCAAAAAGTCAATAAAAGCCTTTGTAGTTTCAGTGCTTGACAATGTAGATTTTGATCCAAGGATAATAAGTTTAGATTTTGCTCTAGTAATAGAAACATTCAATCGTCTCCATTCTTTCAATAAATCACCAGTGATCTTTTTCTCATTTGAACGGACAAGTGATACAATGGTACATTCTTTGTCCCTACCTTGATACTGATCAGCAGTTAGAATTTCCAAGTTTTTTAAATGGAACAATCTCTTTTTCACAGCTTGTAATTGACCACGATAAAATGATAAAACACCAATCTTATCTTCTGAGACTCCTCCAGCTAGCAATGCCGTTACAATCTGTTCAATCAAACGAGCCTCCATTGGGTTTCTAACACTATCTCCAAATACAACTTCCAATGCTGGTAGCTTGTCATAGTCGAAAAACAATACTTTGTTCTCTTCTTCAAAAATGTTATGCAACCATCTTGACAGTAATGGGATATCGCCGTGTAGCCAATCGTTAAGAATACCAGGATTAGGAATGTATAACAGTTGATTGGCAACTTCTGGGGTCCCACATTTCAATCTATTCCCATACACCAAAACATTGGAAACATCCATGATGTCTTTACACATTCTGTATTGATATGTCAACTCAGAAACTGAATCAGGGTACTTCTCAGCTAACAACTTAAATAACGATTGAGACAATCCTTCTTTGACTCTAACATTATTACTCTTCACCAACGGACGTAATTGAAAATGATCACCCACCATAATGAATCTTTTGGCTAAACTTAGAGGTCCCAAGTTAATAGGCAAAGTGATTTGAGTTGCTTCATCAACAATACAATAATCAAAAGATGTTCTGAAATTGAAACAAACATCAGTAACACTCAAACATGTGGCAGCAATCACTTGTGGTCTCATGTAAGTTTCTCTGAACTGTGCAGAAGTCGTGATAGGTTCTTTTTCACCTGGGAGATGCAGCTTTATATCATTATGTACTCTGTGGGGGTATCCAACTCGCAAAAAGTCAATTTTCAATTCTTTTAGTTTTAATAATATAGTATCAACAGCGGAATTCGTGTACGATGTAAGTAAAATGGATTTCCCTTGCAGAACAAGTACTTTGATCATTGCTGCAATTACAGTTGTCTTACCAGTTCCAGGCATTCCTAAGATCAACGAATAATCATCAGTGCTGAATGCCTTTTTAAGTGCTGCAATCTGATCTGGGTTGAAAATATCCAAGTTAGGAACTGGCCATTCTGATGGAGTATAACGAGGTGCTTGGAAATCAACAATCAATTTTCTAATTTTAGATGCTCCTCCTGGTAAAAACAAATTCAAAACATTGTATCTGGCTAAACCTAACCCGTAAAACATTGCATCCTGATCAATTCTAAATAGTTTTTCACTTGTTTTCTGACTATCATCTTGGGTTTTTCTAATAACACTTCGAAAAACTTGGTTATTTTCATTGTTGTAGTTTTTCAACTTATAGTCTGAAGTGATGATTCTTCTACGCGTGGCAATTTCTATTCCATGCTTACTGATACTCTTGATAACCCCAGTGGTAATTGCAAAATGGCCGTCTTCATCACTTATGATAACACGGTCCGTCATGTTAAACTGTGATGCCAGTGGAGTAAAGTTGGGTTTAGCAAACATATATGTAAACTGGTCCGACATTGACTTGTCACCTTGTACTGATGCAAAAAGAAAATTGTTTGATTCTTGGGCGTTGGATTTAACAATCTTCATTCCAGCAAATGCTTTACCTTCTAATTCTCTTTCTTCTCCTGTAGTTGTCCACAAATCTTTAACACATTTCGTCAGAATATCTTCTTCCTTTGCAATTAACTCATCCCAGTGTTGGAAATATCGACGGTACTCTTCATTTTCAAAAATATCAGCTGTAATATGTTCATAAATATCCTCGTCAATACCACATTCTTCTTTAGTACCATTTTCTTTTAAATGATTTAAAGTCATACAGGCGTCTTGAACAACACATCTATCACAAGTTGATGACTGTTTCAACTCTGGCAATCTAACATTATCTTTGATATATTGGGAAATTACATTTCTCAAGTTCACTAATGCACGCAATTCTGGGATTCTGATGTTGCATTTCAAGGTCATTTTTTCTTTGGTGTATACTAGCAAATAGGAACTAATACTCTCATCATATCGATCTTGAAACAATAATGAATATAATGATGCTTGTGCGCTGTGATAAGCATATTCTTTGCCAGTTTTGATTTCCATTGGTATCATAAACTTCCCCCGACCTTTGCTGTTCTCAAATTCGGCGGTAATTGTTGCATCAACTTTCCCCTTTACTCCAAAAACCGGCGATCTTATCTCCTCTTCAATATCCAAAGCTTCTCTAACAGCAAACTTCACTGGCTCTCTCTCAGATACTTCCGAAATATGACTGTTCCTACTAAGAGGTTGCTTGTAATATGTGTTGAACCAATAAGCCAAATACTCAAAATGCTTTATCACTTCTTCTTTGACGTCTTCTATTTCTTTCTCCATACCAAAAATCACCAATTTATACTGTTCTAACAAATCATCTAATACTTTGTTCATAAACTCGAAAGTCCATACTTCGGAGCAAATACATTCTTGGAAAATAAAATGAACCATTTCACCCACTACAATCGGTATAGTCAGGGCTCCAGGGAATTTATATCTGGTCAATATAACTGATTTCCTTGGACATTCTAACTGCTGAGAAATTACGGATGCTGAAAGTAAAATATCGGGGTTCCAAATGAGTAGATTATGCATGTCGTCAATCAAATGTGGAAGTGCTTTGTTATCTGTGGTAATAACGTGAATTATATCTCCCCTTTCCAACAGTAATTCGCTATATTGTCCACGAACAATTAGTTTTGAAATCTGTTCATCCAGGTTGATCACTTCAAGGATATATTGTTTCGCTTTTTGAGGACCATAGTGTTGTACGATAATGTTTCGAATTTTGAATCTTCTTGTTCTTACCCTGTTGTATTCCAATGTCAATACTTCTTCTTCTTCTTCTTCGTCTTCAAGACTCTTTTCCATAGTTAATTTTTCGAAATTTTCTATCCCTTTTTGAAATGAATCGGCAAACTTTGAATCCATGGATGGTGGTGGTGCTTGTGCCTCCAATAATGCAAGGTCATCTGAAAGTAAAGTGCTGAAACTATCCTCTTCCAGTGAGGCTTCAGGGTTAACATCCGGGGTAATTGTTTTGTTCGCCACGGGAGACAGGTTTAAAAGTTGAGCTTGCGTTGGTTGCTTTGGTGCTTCTTCTTCATCATCAGAAAATGGATTCCCCGAGGAGAGGGTTATATCTGGAGAGTCAATGTTGTTTTTTCTTGAGTTGTTAAGACCTTCTTGCGCGTCATCTTGATTTTGCGGTTGGGTTTCAAACCTTGATATCCAACTGTTTAATGTGCCCAGGAAAGGTTCATTCGTTGATATATTCTGAGTGGTCGTTCTAGTCTGGACATAATCCCCTGATTTTGCTCTCTGAACTTGGGTTGGTGCTGCAGAAACATTTTTATAGTTGCTCTGTGCAAAGGTGATATCCGAACGCGTCTTGGTAATTAAAGACAGTTTCACGGGCACGTTGCTAAAATCAGACCCGTATCTCACCAAAACATCCGTCGTGTGATCATCAACATTTTCATTAGTGACATTTTTCAAAGGAGAAGATGGTGGTAATTGTGATGGTCTTGGCTGATGATGAGCTCCTTTATTCTCGGGACTTTCTTTCCAACGAATGCCATCAAAACTATCATCTGAATTTACTTGTAAATATTTTAGTTCTTCTTGACAATCTGGACGGTTTGAACCTCTAAAATTGACTTCATGAATTGGATTGATTCTAGTAGATAATGTATTGGGATCTAAAGGTCTGATGACGGGTTTTTGGGGACTTTTATTGTTTGGTTTCGGATTGGTGAGATTGTTGATTGGGAAATAAGTGGTTTTTTTAAGTCTTTTCACGGGTTTTATTGCTTCTAGAGAATCTTTAAGCCTCTTAGCAGCCAGTGACACGTTATCTGACGACTGTTGCATTTGGTTTGATTTGTGGTGTAACTGGTTTAAATGTACTAGAAGAAGAATATTGAATAAGATATTTCTGGCGGGTATTCGCGCGAAAAGGAAAAATCAAAACAAAAGTTGACTACCAAATTGCGCGACCTTGAACAGCCTGAGGTATCTTAAGGCTACTCTATTGATGATCAACTTTGGTAAGATGATCCAATTGGAAGCTTTCATCTCTATACAAGACCTATGTAATTCAGATAACAATAATCTGTGGCTAGAAAACTGTTTTGTTAAACAATATTTTTTTTTAACATGGATTTACTGTAAAATTTTCACAAAATTATTTTCATAGTCTCTATCATTGAGAATGGAGTATCAGAGGATAATTACATTCTAATACTTAATTTTATCAATTATTAATTTATCATGAACCAGATCGACGATAGCCGTGTTTTCATTATGATTGAAGCTTGTTCTACCATACACATGATATTGTTGTTTATCTGAAATCCACACAAATTAGTACGTGTACGTACCAGGCTCACCATCTTATGTGCAGAAATAAATTAATTATTCCGAGTTGCATCGTGGTGAGACACTACAAATGCCAAGGTTTTCTGTCATCGGATTAATTACGATCAAAAACCTAGAGGCTGGTAGTTAACCTAAAATACAACATCTATTGATCCAATACTATAGTACCAAAGGAACTTGAAAACAAACACAGTGATTGTTCTGATAAGTAAACCCTGTAAAGGCTTCAATTCACACCTGGGTACCAGTTTTGTGAAATTTGTGACTCAGATCATAAATTAACTAAGCACAAAAAGCCTTCTTCATGGCAATATTTAGCAGGGAAAATTTATCACACAGAAAGAACTAACCATCACGCGGTGAAATTTGCCTTAAACAAACTAATTCCAGTGCGAAGTTGGTGTTTGGTACAACATAATAGTAAACTCCTTTGCCCCTCATTTAGTTATATCTCACAGGATGGCAAGAGTAACCGTATATTAATATGAGTAATTAATTAATGAATAGATAAAGCAAACAATAGCCTTGACACCCACTCCTTCTATAACCGACAACAATCACTGTACGTCATACTTTTCTTTTTTCTTTTTCTTTTCTTTTTGCGGTATGAAGCAATGTGCAGGACCATACATTTTTTTGCCGCAAATTTTTCGCGATGGGGTTTTGGTTGCACAGAAAAGCGCAACTACAAACAAATTAAAAAGAAAATTTTCCAAATTGCCTTGCGGATTAATTTTCAATGACAGGACAGCAAACAGTATAAGGCATTCTGCTTTTCAGTTGTTCTATTAAATCTGTTTACTGTCTGTTGGATTGGTGGGTTGTCCACTTGCTATCGCATGACAGCTAGTTGCAATTAGCCACCCCTCGCTCCAGCAATTTCATTATCTCCATGCAGAATCCAACAAATTAGATTGGGGGATAGCAAAATTGCTGTACTGAAAGATATAGGTAATGCACAACAATGAAATGTGAAACTTTGCAAATCTCGCGCTTTCTCTGTCTCTTCTGTTAGTGATAAGAGCACAGAATGGAGATATAATTTTTTTCCCCCGTTTCCGAAACTTCGCTGCATGATCGAACACTGGATCAGTAGAAAACCGATGTTGTTGATTTTCAAACCTCATTTATGTAATCTATATTTTCCACAATTGAATTTTTTTCAACACACAATTTTTTTATCCTATCCTAGATTTCCACAACTTATCTTCTTTATATCCCAGTTTCTTTATCACATTATCTTGAAGACAATTTATTAAATCATGGAAAAGAAGATAGACCCAACTGTATCAAAACAAGTGAAGCCCGATGAATTGGGCAGCTTTTCAGGCGGCGAAGACAAATACGTCACTACTGAATCAATCGATAGCGAAAGCAAAGGTGGACTTACTCGTTTTGTCGACTCATTTAGAAGAAAAGCAGTTACTGATCAAAGCGCTGGTCAACAATTGGCCAAAGGGATTAGTTTTCATCATTTAGCGGCCATTGCTATGTGTACCGGGTTAGGTACTGGGTATGTTCGTTTAGATACTTTCAATTGGTCTTTACCATTGAATTTTGCAATTGAATTAGTCTCTATCGTTGAGTTTTGCAATTGAATTGGTCTTTACCGTTGAATTTTGCACTTGAATTGTAAAGTCAGCATCCTATTGTAAATATACTAACATTATCGACCAAAGTCTATTCGTTGCAAGTGGGGCGACATTAGCTAAGAGTGGACCATTGTTTCTTTTGATTGGTTTTGCCATTGCTGGTTCGTTTGTATATCCAACTTTGCAAGCAGCGGGTGAAATGGCAGTCAATTATTCTGAGTTATCAGGAGGGTATAATGTGTACACAGGAATGTTTGTAGAAGAAAGTATTAACTTTACCGTGGCCAACAACTACTGCATTCAATGGATTTGTGTTTTAGCCTTGGAGCTAGTTACGGCCTCTATTACTATTGAATATTGGGTTAGTGAAACAAGAGTGAACCCAGATGTTTGGGTCGTCATCTTCTATGTTGTCGTTGTTACCATCAACTTCATCGGGTCAAAAGCTTACGGGGAGTTTGAATTCATTGTAGGTATGATTAAAATATGTACCATTGTTGGATTTATCATTATGGGGATTGTTCTTAATGTTGGCGGAGGTCCAGAAAAAGAATATATTGGAGGCAAATTCTGGAGAGACCCAGGTCCAACGAAGAACGGGTTCAAAGGGTTTATTACGTTTGTTCCAGCGAGTTTTGCGTTAGGGCAGTCGGAGTTTGTTGCTTTGACTGCTGCTGAACAACCAAACCCCAGAAAAGCAATCCCAACTGCCTGCCGATTGATTTTGTTGCGTATTGTTGTCTTGCTTCTTGGATCGCTCACAATTGTTGGATTACTTGTTCCTTCCAATTCAGCTAGTTTGATGAGTGAAAGTGGTGGCTCTAATACATCTCCATATGTTCTTGCTGCAAAACTTCATGGGGTCAAAGCTATTCCATCAATCATCAATTCGGTCATTCTTTGTTCTGTCACATCTGTCGCATCGTCATCTTTATATTCTGCATCAAGAACGCTCCAAGCATTGGCTGAATTGAAATTTGCTCCATCTTGGTTCAACTATATCGATAGAGCAGGTAGACCATCTAGAGCATTATTGTTTTCTGCAATCATTGGATTGTTTGCATTTATCGCCGCTTACAAGAAGCGAGTTACCGTTTTCGATTGGCTTTTGGCTATTTCTGGGTTATCTCAAGTCTTCACTTGGGGTGCGATCTGTATCTCTCACATCAGATTTAGACTGGCATTGAAATACAACAATATCTCCACTGATGCTTTGGGTTATAAGGCATCTACTGGTGTTTGGGGGTCTTACTACGCTTTAATTTGGTATGCTTTGGTTTTGATTTCTCAATTCTGGATTTCGTTGTATCCAATCGGAGCTAAAAAGGCGGATATCGAAAGTTTCTTTCAAGGTTATCTTGGTGCTATTGTGTTGATTGTTTTTTACATCGGTCACAAATTGTATACACGTAAATGGAGATTCCTAATTCCAATCAGTGAAATCGATATCAATCACCAAAGAACTATTTTTGATGAAGAAATATTGAATCTTGAAAGACAAGAAGAAAAAGAAAGGTGGGATCGTGCTCCATTTTATAAAAAAATCATCATGTATATGTTTTGATGACTTGTTAGGTGTACAGTTTATCGTAGATTAGTTGTGTACTATTTTCAATGTATTTTTAGGTTCTCGAATTATGTATATGGCAGGCAGTTGGGATTGCAGTCTGGGTAGTTGTGAAATAGTGGACTCTGTTCCAACTTTCTCTTATTCGCTTATTGTTGGGGGGTTTAGCCCACACGCCTTGCGAGTATAGTATTTATACCTCACAATCTCCCTCTTGTGTAGTTTCGTACATAGAAGAAAGCATCGCCTATACAGATCAGACCCTACACTACAACACTTATTCTCTGTTGAAGTTTTAGTCTGAGATCCGAGAAAGCGAGGACATGGCTCACGTGCAACTTTGTGTTAAGAAGAGTTGAAAATTTTTCTACAGAGAAAAATTAGTATACATAGAGAAAAATCCTGCAATGTTGTCGAGAATTGAATCATAAAGTAAGTAACAATTAAGTAAGATTCCATCAACCATAATCTACAACTGAGTGAATGAAGTAACTCGCCCACCATCATACAAGACACTATTAATTTTCTCTCTCACTGAAACTACCTTGCCTCTTATTCTCCTGTTGTTTTTTTCATTTTGTTAGGTTTTTGTTTTCTACGAATATTGTACCTTCGCACGACTTAACTTGATATTAAATCACGTGCTCATAGGGATTGCTTTTCTGTGGTTTGGTTGTTCAGCAGCAGTCAAAGCAATGAACTCCGATTGCCCAAGCACTCCCATACGGAGCCGTATATTATTCCTACCTTTTAGATCGAGAAATTGCCGATAAAATCCAGTAAGGTTTGTTTGCAAAGGGTCCATGGAACAGCGAAGTAGGGAAGAAATATAAGGAGAGTATTTTAAAATGGGGAGCAGAGACTCATGGGTATGCCTTTGCTGGTGCGTTGGAAAATCAAGAATATATAAAAAAATCAAGCTGTAGAAACCTATGTCTAATGTGTCTGCGTGTAAATAGAAAATAGATATGGATACATTGTTAATTTAATAAGTTCGTTGTTTGATAAGAGGTAAAGTATCGTTAGTGAATTTGATGATCTAGAGTATTGTACAATACTGCACTCTGTTCAATCCATTTCACATGGATTATCCTTCTCTGTCTTCTTGACTTTAGTTCAATTACTTGTAGTTGATAATTTATTACCTATTACTATATACATGCAGAATATGCTGTTTGGGATAATCTATACAAATTCAATCACGTGATAATTTTGTTTACCTACCCTTAGTAACAACAACTTACCCTCAATTAAATGGTGATCGACATCAAATAATATAACATCATCAGGATCTTCAAGTTGGTTTCTATCCATGCCAATATAAACGCCACCTGCTTTAATCAACCTCTTCATCTCACCTCTTGATTTCCCAGTGATATCAGCTAACAAGGTACTCAATTTAATTTCTTCACCAGGTGATGGTTTTTCTCTTTTGAATAATATTCCTGATTTCCCAAATGTTTTAATTAATTTATCAGCACTCACATGATCATTAAATGGTTGATCAGGTGTGGGGAATAAGAATCCAGTGATGAAAGCCATATCGTCACCAACACCAACACCATGAATTAAATCAACTACTTCACGAGCCAAAACACGTTGTGCAATACGTAATCCTGGGTCACTATTGTGTTTGGGCAACAATTCTCCTTCTATTACATTCAATGGCAAAAGAGTAAACACTTTCAATAATTTACCAACAATATCATCAGGAACATTAATGAAATACTGATACATTTGATACGGAGTAGTTAATTTTGAGTCAATGAAAACTGCATTACCAGCAGACTTCCCAAACTTTTCTCCACTTGAAGTAGTCAACAAAGGAACAGTCACTCCAAAGGCTTCCCCTTCCTTCTTGAACTGTTTCTTTACTCTTGAAATCAAATCAATACCAGCAGTTATATTCCCCCATTGATCATTACCACCAATTTGCATATTCACATTGTGCTCCCTAAACAAATGCCAAAAATCATATGCTTGTAAAATTTGATAAGTAAATTCGTTAAAACCAATACCTCCCAGTTCTAATCTAGATTGAATCGAGTCACGTCCCAACATGGCACTAACTCTAATGTGTCTACCATATGTAGCCAAAAATTTCAACATTTCAATACCAGTCCACCATGTGGCATTGTTAGCCGATGTTGTTTCACCAATTGGGTTGGTCATTGGGAATTGTCTTGATTTTGCATATTCTATCCCATTGCTTAAAAAAGTGGAGATTTGTTTGCTAATCTTACTAACATTATCTTCAACTTCAACATCGTCCATTTTGTTTCTTTCAGAGGTTCTGCCACTAGGATCTCCTACGAGTCCAGTGGCGCCACCTACAAGTCCCACAACATCATTTCCACTCATTTTAAAATGCAATAATACCATTAATGGTAACAAATTACCGAGATGTAACGATGGGGCCGTGGGATCTGCTCCACAATATAATTTAAATTTATAATTTGAATCACGCTTGGTTAATTTATATAAATTTTCATCAGATATCGTTTCTACCAAGTTACGACTTTGTAAATACTCTAATAATGAACTTTCCGGGTTTGTCTCTGGTGTAGTATCTTTCAGATCTGTCAATTCATAAACAGTGGGGATAATTGTCACTGGATCTCGTGCAATTGTGGAGTTTAGTCTGATAAAGCGCAACAATGGCACCATTACGTGATGACGGGTTGCTATCATTATGAGTCTCTTCCTGGATTGCAAATGTTGTAGTTTTGGGAACAAGTATTATGTTCTTTCTAGTTCGACTTTTTCTCTTTTTTTTCCTTCTCCGTCCGTTGTTCTTCATCATTCGTTATTCTCGCGCGGTGTGCCGCATTATCTGGTTCGCATCGCAAAACTAATTTTTTTTGTATTCGATCTTTTTCAGTATACTGTTGATACAAAGTATAAGGTCATTGCAATGACAGATCAGGTGAAAAGCGATGTGCATAATGAAGTGAATAGTGGGAAGAAAAGGAAGAGAAAGAGAAATAAAAACAAGAAAAATGATAACAATGAACCTGTCGTGAACACAGAACCAGTACCACAAACTAGTTTTGAGAATGAAATCCATCGACAGAATAAAAAATTCAAATTCGATGATGAAGGAGAGATTCAAAAAGAAGAAATTCCCGAGGAAATTGAAGAAGAAGAAGTAGAAGGTGGACCAATAATTGGAAAGCAAGATATAGTCGATAATCAAGAAGTTCAACAAGTCCCTATTTTTGAAGAGGTGGATGTTGTCGAAAGTGATGATGAGATTGAAGACCACCAAAACGGTCGTGATCATAAGCTTGCACTTAAACGAAAGAAAGCAAAGACTGTTATTTACAATGACGCAGATGCCGATGATGAAGATGAGAACGAAAACAACACTTTCAACTTTTCCAGAAGCACAGCGGAACTAGCAGAGACTGCAAAACTGTTACTCAAAGTCAGAGAAAATTTACCAATCTATCAACATAAAGATAAAATTATAGAATATATAAATACCAACCAAGTCACTATAGTAATTGGTGAGACTGGTTCAGGTAAATCAACCCAGATTCCCCAATTTTTAATGTCAGAAAACAAAGGCTCCATTGCAGTCACACAACCGAGAAGAGTTGCTGCTGCTTCATTGGCAGCAAGAGTAAGTGAGGAATATGGATGTAAATTAGGTCATGATGTTGGGTATCAAGTCAGATTTACAAATATGTCTAATAGGCAAACCAAATTGAAATATTTAACTGATGGTATGCTTCTTCGTGAAATCATGCTTGATCTGAAATTAACTAAATATTCCACTATCATATTGGATGAAGCACATGAGAGAACCGTTTTAACCGATTTAATAATGGGGTTTTTGAAACTGTTGATTGTTTCTGGAAGAAGGAAAGATCTTAAAATTGTTGTGATGAGTGCTACTTTAAATGCTGAATTGTTTAGTAAGTTTTTCAACAATGCACCAATTTTGTATGTCGAAGGTAAGATGTATCCCGTTTCACAATTTTACTTGGATACTGAATCTGAAGATATCGTGGATACCATGATCAGGAGCATCATTCAAATAAATCTGAATGAACCTGAAGGGGATGTGCTTTGCTTTTTACCAGGTCAAGAAGAAATTGACAATTGCGTGAAAAGTTTACAGCAATTAGCTCCACAATTACCCAAAGAAGCACCTTTGATTGTGCCATTACCTTTATATGCAGCATTATCACCTGGTCAACAATCGAAAATATTTGAAAAATTACCCAGCAGAAGAAGAAAAATCATATTGGCTACAAACATTGCTGAAACTTCTATTACTGTTTCAGGTGTCAAATATGTGATTGATTCAGGGCTAAGGAAAATCAAAATTTGGAAACATAATTTGGGACTTTCTACATTGTTGACCACACCAATCTCTCAAGCTTCAGCAAAACAAAGAGCTGGTAGAGCAGGGAGAGAATCTGAAGGTAAAGTTTTCCGGTTGTATCCAGAATCGATTTTTAAAACATTGCCTAAACAACAAGAACCAGAAATCAAAAGAAATGATATTATTTTACCCATCTTGACATTAAAGAAATTAGGTATTGATGATTTACTTAATTGGTCATGGTTAGAGTATCCAGGACAAGATGCGATTTTGAGTGCTTTGAACACATTGTATACTTTGGGGGCATTAAATGATCAAGGTAAAGTTACAACTTTAGGTTACAAAATGTCGATTTTACCACTTCCTCCTCAACTATCAGTAGTGTTAATAACAGCTGCGGAGTTTGGCGTTTTATCTCCAGTTATTGATATTGTATCTTGTCTTTCAGTGGATAATTTAATTACCAATGTAACAGGGGAATCAAGAGATGAAATCAATTTTAAAAGAAGACAGCATTGTCCTTTGGGGAATTCACATGGAGACTTGATTGCATTGTATGAATATTTCCAGGTCTATAAAGCTCAGGGGAAAGAATTGTGCAAAGAATTGGCGTTTAATTTTAAAGGGTTCAAGAATGTCGAAAAGGTCAAATATCAATTACAACAGTATATGCTAACTACGGTAAAGCAAGATGATTCCTTAAATAAGAATCAAAAAGATAGACAATTGGCAAAACTAAGAGCGCAATTAGATGATGAAGAGACTGATAAAACTTTGGATATACCTTCCATCTTAAAAGCGTTCCTAAAAGGTTATATCACAAATACTGCAGTGGGTATGCCAGATAGATCATTCAGAACATTTAATACTGGTCAACTAATATCCATTCATCCTTCGTCGACCTTATTTGGAAAGCCAAACCTAGATGCTATTATGTACATAGAATATGTGTTTACTACAAAAGGTTATGCTCGTAATGTATCAGCGATTGAATTATCCTGGTTACAAGAAATAGCCCCACACGTAATTGGTGGAACAAAAGTAAATATCAACAACTAGATAGATAAAAACCAATGCATTTATTTTCGTATATATATTCTACCTTATCTATTGAGTAACTTCCTTGACTGCGTCAATCACCTTTGAGAAAATCTCTTTATTTGCAGCAATTACACCCTTGGAATTCAAAGTACGGCCATTTCCAAAATTCAATGCGTTTCCACTCACGTCACCAACTTGTCCTCCACTTTCATATACCAAAACATTTCCTGCAGCATGATCCCAGATTTTTTCACGGTATGTGTCACTAACTGGTAATCTGAGATATATATCTGCTTGACCACTTGCCAACACACAGTATTTCACCTGTGAGTCAAGGTTGATTGTTTGTTTGGCCACGGTTGACGGGTTGAAGCCAAGTTTGGATTTAATATCGGATTGTGTAGAATGCGACGAATGGCCCTTTTCAACACCCTCTACAACTTTCAATTCTGCTGGATCGGTGTGTGTTTTCATCTTGATTGGT
The DNA here is from genome assembly GCA_030557085.1 of Candida gigantensis. Classification (NCBI taxonomy): domain Eukaryota; kingdom Fungi; phylum Ascomycota; class Pichiomycetes; order Serinales; family Debaryomycetaceae; genus Candida; species Candida gigantensis. Next base: position 48,883 of record JAKTVG010000356.1, read on the forward strand.
TTCTGTTGAGAAAATGGTACAAGTCCTGGTGTGAATAGTTGGGAATAATACGATCCAGCACCTTTGATTGCCGAATATAATCCACCAACAACTCCAGAGTGTTCCTCGTTGGAAGTAATGTTTTCAGACAAGTTTGGACAACCAATGACACCCAAGACAACTTCCCCATCTTCAACTAAGGCAAGACACACGGCAAATTGGTCTCCTCTAAGAAAACCCTTGGTACCATCGATTGGGTCCAATGCCCAGAATCTGCCCTTTGAACCCCCTTGAGAATTTCCAAAATCGATACTTTCAAAAACACTCGTCTCATCTCCCAAGGTCCCAAGTACGTCATCATACGCACTGGTTTCAGTTTGGATCTTGTTGATCAATTGCAATACCTGATTGGCCAAATTTTCATTTTCTTGTAATTCTTGAGAATCTTCTTCTCCAACAATTTCATCTTTCGGAAAGTTCAATTTGATAGCATGGTTGATGATTGCCTGCAGTGCAAAATCACCAATTGTGACTGGTGACTTGTCTTCTTTGGTCAATGTCCCGGATTTGGCAGTTTGTACAATGGAATCGCTCAATTGTTTGGTCAACAATGATGCACGTTTCACTGCTAAAGTAGCTACCTTGAGTTCCTTTTCGTATGGGTGGGTTGATGTAGACATGTGACGAATGAAAAATGCTTTAGTCGCAGACAGTATATGTGAACGATATAGTGAGATAAACAATATGACTAGAGATAGGAAGAACAAGAGGAATCTTCGCATGTAGAGGAATTTGAGGAAAAATCGATGGATCCGAAGCAAATGAAAAAAAAAAAATTACAGCGGTATCGGTGGAGGGGGAGAGATGTTTGGAGATAAAACGTGATATTATGTAAGCAAATCAATTTTTACTTTTAAAAATCATAGTTACACTAAACAATGCTATACAAGTGTTTTGCAGTTGCAAAATGAATTCAGCCTAGCATTCCACAAAGACCCATTTGCCTAAAGTAGGTGATGTGGATTTGCAAGTAGTTATGTCTTGCAATCAGAAATAACGGAAAATCATTAGCGATACACTGAGGGTTTGTTCCATCCACACAATCAACTACTTCGTTCAATGATGGTCTTGAATCTTGCTCTGAGCAATTTAAATATATTTGATTGTCAAATTGATAGTATCGATTAAAGATATTTTGATCATTTGGTATGGTTGTAATTACATCATTTTTATGAACTACCCGTAAAAATTTTCTTTTGAATTCGTTATGCTTTGCTTGATAACGGCTTCCTAGAACATTATCGGCCCATTGTACAAATTCTCTGTTTCCCATTAAAGGTTGTCCCATAGTGACCAATGTCAATTTGTCATACCCTAAATCGAGATAATGCAAACTTAGTAGATAAGCTACACTTCCACCCAATGAGTGGCCCAAAATAATTAACTCGTAGTCTTCATCGTCACTTCGATTATCCAATTGTTCAATTATATAGGGATGGATAATAGATAAGGTTCTAGTATAGTAGTCATGAAATCCTCGGTGTACTTTACATCCGTATCCACAAAGCAGTAGCGTGACTCCACTATTGGAGTAAGGGATCATATCTGCCTTTAAATCAGCCCAGGTATCGAACATGGATCTTGTTCCTCTTAGAGAAACAACAATAGTCTTTTTTCTCTTTCCAGTTATTGTTTCATTGTATCTGAAAATATTAGACTCTGTAGTTGCAATATATCCAGTGACTGAATCATCAAAATAAAATTGGTACACCAAGCTAACATTTGGGAATTTCTTTTCACAATTCAAGTTACATTTAAATGGCTCCTGTATTCGGTTGACTTCCGATATGCAATATGAAATATCAATTAGATGGGCATAAGTATACAAGTTTGAATATATCTCGTCATCTATGGGAATTGCAGGTGGCCGATCATCAATCACTATTTTGTTATCCTCGCCATATGGCAATAATGCAGCCACCTGTTGAGTGCAATAAAGCACCATCAAAGGAAGTACATGTAGTCTTATTAATTGTAGAATGATCATTTTGCCCAAATTTTTGTTCAATGAAAAACATGGATAATTGGGATGCAATATGCATTGGGGGGAGGAGGAGGTAGCTGGTGCAATTTATATAAGGACGTTGTTATCTGGTGGAGAAAAAAATATGTCATCACTCAGATTAACTTCTGTTGAGTTCTTTTTCCCAACTTCTCTCCCCGTTATTTTCTAATATATGATAGTGATTCAATCACTTCAACAGAGGAATCATTAGATTTTATTGATAGTTCTGGGATAAGTTACATTTGGTTTGTAAAATCCAGAATTTTTAACTTTTGGAACAGGACACAAAATTTATTCACCCACGAAATCGAACTGTTCAGGTTACCACTTGCTTCTGGGTTCGTTTTATGAGATTTTGAATCACCGGGGGATAGCTAAAAAGTATAACTGGATAAATTGGATGCTCATATTAATCTAACTTTCCCATTTTGCACTCTTTGGTACTATGTAACTCCATTAAAAGGAAAACAAGTTTATATCACGTGACTAAATTTTTCAGACAAAAATTGTAACATTTTACCACGCAATGACAAGAAAATATCGAAACAATAAGACTACAATTTTCTAATTTAGTACTGGACAACAACAACAACTAGGGATACAGTCTTTTTTATTACTTATTGTTACAATTTCCTTTGCCACTGTGCTATAGCTACGTGTCATGTATAAGGCGTTACTGGCATTGCTAGCGTTGTGTCTTGTATGCTGGGTGATACAGTTATTACCCGTAATATCTGTACCATTGACTTCATCACTGGGAAACATTTATTTATCAAAATATGATAGTTACATCTATGGAGTGTTTGGAGTTTGCAATATTGAAAGGCACTTTTGTTCTGATCCCAAAATAGGATACCCTTCCACTAATAGTTCACTTTATATGTATGATGATGATCAAAATTTTGGGTATGGGGGAGTGGTATTACCATCTGATGTGAGATATACGATTTCGAAACTACTTGTTGTTCATGTTGTTGCCTTTTGTTTTTCAAGCTTACTATTGATTGTTTCTTCTATCTTGCTTGCTGTGCTTTTATTCGACAATTACAAATTCAAGAAACAACAGATTAAGATAACAGCACGAGAAAACATGAATGAGGATGTATCTAACGAAGGAAATAACGATGATGGAATTGGTGATCAAATACCGAATGATAATCACGAAAGATTTGATTTAAGTCCATTTTTAAATATTATGTTGATTTTCACATTGTTTTCAGTGTTGACTACATTACTTGCCTTTTTAGCTGATATTTTATTATTTACACCAAATTTATCATACCTTGGATGGCTACAGTTGATACCTATAGTTCTGATGGCGTTGATCGCCTCAATGTTGTGCTTTATCAAGCGATCCATTTCGTCGAGAAAATTTTTTGAAAATGAATATCAATATGCCAATGATGATATGAGAATGATGAGAAAACATTATGTTGACGAATTTTGGAATGAGAACTCGAGCGATGATGGATTTTACGTTTATACAGATGGGTTTTATACGAGAAATGGCGAAGACGAACAACCCCAGGGCAATGCATTACGATTGCTAATACCTCATCATAGTAGTGAAACTCATCCAATACAACCAGACTCTCTAAATAATGATTTTTCAGTTCATTCTAGTCCAAGAGAATCGATCGAATTACAAGATCTACGGCCACAACGATGAATTCAAAAAAAAAAAGAAGTTCCAATTAATATATACAAAATTTTATAGAATTATACACGCAAGCAGTGATACATGATCATCATCTACCTTGACTTGGTTTGTAATTTCTTTACCAAGTCAAGGTCCACTTTCACGTTGTTTTCCGTTAATACTCTAACAAATTGAGCCGTGTGTAAAGGGACATTGTCTGATATTTTAGCCAATGTACCAAACAATATATTTTGATATTTCTCTAAAAGAGTTGTACTTTGTTCAGACTTTTTAATTAAATCTATCAACTTGCTGAATTCATGTACATTCCTTATTGTTGACAAAAGAATTTGTAAGGACAATTCGTTCACTCCTCTATGGAAAAGTGCCAGTTTTATAAATGCTAATTCCTTAACTTTGGTAGCTGGGTCGCTATTTACAAAGTTAAGCAAGAATTCATTCATTGTTGCTTCAGATGGGCAAACTGATTGCTTGATCAAGGTTGTAATTAATTGTCGTGATAATTCCCAATTTTGCGATGCTACTAAATAAGCCAATTTATCAGTTGTGTCAGGAGGTAATTGTTTCAAGATCTTTGGGTATTTCATATGGATTGACGATACAAGCTTGTAGCTAATTTCTCCATGGAGTCTGTAACATATATCCGTTAACTTTGCCAAATTTTCACTCAACCCTTCGATGCTGTAATAATCAATGTGATAATCCATGTAATCACTGAACTTCACTACCTCTTCTGCGGAATCCAACTGACTTAAAACATAAAGTGACAAATTATCTATTGTCACCAACTCTGCAAATTCAGAAGGCAGTATCTTCCCTTCTTTTTTCAACTTTGAATTTTGTAAAGCTTTGGTTTCTTCGAAAAAAATCCGGAAATCACCTTCACTATCTTTGTAAGCTTTTTGAATTTTAGGTGAAAGTAAAGGAATCCAAACCAGAATTGGTGAAATTTCTTTCAAGTCTTTAATTTGTTTATTAAATAATTTAGTCCAACTTGACAAAATCACTCCATGGACAAATCTTGGTGGTTTAGCAGCACCAGGCCCTTCGCCATAAATACGATAGTTTTCATCCCCAAACAAATAACCACCTTTGGACAAAAGCGTTACTAAAATGTCATTTGAATTAAGTTTCACCACAAGATCTAAAACGTCTTCAGGATTGATAATTTCATGGTTAATTTTTTCCAAGTTATCATAGTTTGGTTTGGTTGGTGTTGCGGCTTTGTTTTCTTCTGGTGTTAATTTTTCCTGTTCAAATATGTGTTTGGCATCGTTTGGAAGAAACAGAAATATGGATGGTGACTGTTTTGTCAGATACCTTTTAACCTGTGGAAGAAGACGTAATATCTTCATTATTGTATGCTTATTCTTGACTATGGTTATCTGTTAGATCTTGATGGGGAAAAATTTTTTATTGACTTTTTTTTTTGTTCCAGATCCGACTGAGTTATATCAGGCTAGTCACGATTAACAACCAACAAGTATCATAAGATACAGTATTTGAGGCACAACCCTGGGTGTTGAGATGGTTATGAGGAATGCTTGCGATGTTTTGAATCTGCAATAAAATCAAATCACTGGAATATATTCCATAACTGCAAATTGCAGCGAATAATGTTTGTGTGTTTCAAGATAGTTTCAAGCAACTATACCATGAAAAGTTATAAAATATGACTATCCAACTTACAAATTATCCATGAAAACGAAAAAGAAAGAACATACTTTAATCAAATGATTATCTTGGTTTGGGCTTTATGTTTGATTGGGATGATTATAGCCGAAGATACAGCGTTATTGAACAACTTAAATTTTGAACTTTTAGGTAACTGGAGAAATGACTGTTCCAAGAAAGCAGTAGAAACACTACATCTCCAGTGTATAGAAGGGGTAGAAACAATCACTCCGATGCAACAGAAACAAATTGCGATACAACTATCGATTTGTGAATTTGAAACTGCAAATATTCCATACCCTAAAGTATGTAAAACATCAGATATCGATGAATGTATTCGATCATTGGAAAAGACACCACAATCTTGGACAACTTTTAGTGGATATTACAGAGATCTGAAAAATATATGTCTTCATATAAGTTTACCATTTGCAAAAGATCAGATTTTACAAGTATATCACAACATTACTGAATTTTACCTGGTATTTTTACAGGAGATAGCCAAATCGCATGAAAATTCAGAAAAAGTGCAAAATGCATTTAAAGTTAAATTTGATAAAATGATAGATGTTATGGATTTGATAATGGCTGAAAGAGAGAAAGATAAAGAGGATCTTAATTCATCGTTTAATATATTCCGTGGTAATTTTGAAAATTCATTGAATAATGCCTTGGTTGTTATGCAGAACTCTTATGACGGTGCCAATACAAATATTAGAGAAATGGAAAGTCATGTCAATTACTTTTTCCAAGAGTTGCTGCAAATTCATTCACTTATGCAACAAAAATCATTGGAGATTCAATCACAACAAGAACACATTCATGCAAAAAATAATGATATTTTGCAACGGATAGAGGATATAGGAACTCAAATTGACAATTATGAGGTGAAATTACTGGATCATTTGGAATTGGAAAATGACTTATCAAACGAGCTTCGGAATACTTTGGAACAGTCCCAATTTATTGTTTCGGAATTGCTTTCGAATATTCGACTAAGTATCAATGATGTGGCGTTGCAAAAAGAGCATATCATTAACCAAACGCCGGTGTTATTGGAAAATATTGCTGAGACAATTTTAATTCAAATTGACGACTCGTCTCGAGATATAGTACACATTTTAGAACATGCAGTGAACTCGTCATTGGATCGAATTCTTAATAAACTAAATGACACTGAAACATTTGTAGATGGCATCAATCTGAAAACTATGAATATTGTTAACTTTTTTGGTTCTATGAGAAAGGTATCTTCGTGGGTAACTGAAATACCAGCTACTATCATGCATTGGTTGGGATCGATTTTTCTTGGTAATCCAACATTTGTGGCTATATTGATACTATCAGCATTGTTGTTGATTGTGTTTTTGCTTATATGTAAATCAGTACTTGGGCTCGATTGGCTTGAATGGCTTCAGCTTGTCTTCACAAGCTCGATTACGATTTTGTTAACGATAGTTGTTCTAATGATCTTGGAGAAAGCTAAAGGTAATAATCATTCACAGCACTCAGATTACTCAGATTTGTCAGATTAGTTGGAACAAACAGTACAGTTGCCCTTGGCACACACGCAATTCGCTCAAATGACGTATAATTAAATAATCTATAATAAATTATATACCACTTTGGTAAATACAATTGTTAATTATTGCTGACTCTTATCATTTATCTATCACTGCTTGTATCTACAACTCTCCCCCTTTGATAAACCAGTAGTATTCTAAAAATTATGTTGAAAAATGTCTAATTAAATTGATAATATACAAACTAAATATGCTTTGAAATAAAGAACGAAAAATAAAAATACATACATACATGCATCTCTAAGCAACAATATTCCAGAATTTTTCCCAAAGATTCTTTGGAGGAGGTTCATCAAATTCTGCATCATTAATATCTCTAACCCCAGAATCTATATCACATTCATCCAAAGGAATAAGGATATTACTCCATTTGAAAGAAAATCCAAAAAAGAAGAAATGGAATCCAATCCAACCAACAACGAATAACATGACTGAAACATAAGCAGTGAAGAAATCACTTGCATTAAAGTCCCAAAACACAGTAAATCCTTGAATTAAAGTAACGATGAAACAAATGGCAGCCCCATAATAAGCACTCCATGGCATAAAGAATGCTTTGTAAGGTAAGGTGTCTCTACTGATGCCTCTACGTTTAAGAACTTTGATGAATCGAATGTGACTGACGGAGATAAAACCCCATGAGATCAAACCGGCAGTGGCAGTGATGTTTAAAAGCCAAGTGAATGCTTTGTTACCCAGGTCTGAACAAGCCAAGTAACCCAAGGCACCGAATGCAGCTGTGACTATGACAGCGACATATGGAACACCTCCCCTGTTTGTTTTAAGGAAGAATTTAGGAGCAACACCAGATTGAGCTAACCCATAAAGAATACGAGACCCAGAATAAACATTGGAGTTACCAGCTGAAATAATTGTGGTGACAATAACAGCATTGAAGATGTGAGGTAAGATTTTGGTACCTGAGTTTTCCATGGCGATAATGAAAGGAGAATTTCTAGTGTAACCACCATCAGCAGTCAATTTTGGATCGTTGTAAGGGACCAAAAGACCAATAAAAAACATACATAAGACGTAGAAAACCAAGATTCTGAACATAACCTTCTTGATAGCGCTTCTAAGTGCTCTTGGTGATGCTTCCCCAGCGGTAACAGCAACTAATTCAGTACCTTGGAAAGTGAAAACAGAATTAATTAACCCACTAATGAAAGCAATACCATATTTACCATTGTTGTGAACCAACATTCCATCACCCCAAGCGTATCCGTTTCTCCAATATCTAAAACCCACAGGTCCGGTTTTACCAGCACCACAAACCATGATGAAAGCGTAAATGATCCAACCAAAAACGGCAAGCACTTTAATGGAAGCAATCCAGAACTCAGCCTCACCATAGAATTTGACAGGGAACATATTGAATACTGTCAAGAGGACAAAGAATATGGAGATCCAAGCAGCTAATGGGACCTTGTAAGTCCAAAATTGAATGACTTGACCCACGACAGATAATTCCAATCCGAATGTAACGGCCCATGAAAACCAATACAACCAACCATTGGCAGCACCGCAACTTTTAGAAACCCAACGGGTAACGAATTGTGCAAATGACCCAGAAATTGGAATATAAGTAGCCATTTCCCCAAGAGATTGTGTCACTGAATATGCGATGGTGGTAACGAACAAGAAGGAGATCAATGCCATCACTGGCCCTGTATTATGAAGTAAAGAACCTGTTGAAATAAATAAACCTGTACCTATGGTACCACCAATGGCAATCATAGAAACTTGTCTAGCCTTCAAATCTCTTTTAACTTCACCATATTCTTTGTCGACACTGACAGTGTCTATGATATCTGAATCTTGGATTAATTCATCACCGTGTTTGAGTTTATCGTTTGATTTTGGTGAGGATGTGATTGATTGAGCTCTTTGATGAGCACCACTGGAACTACCAATGGCAAACTTTTCATAATCCTCCGGCATGATGAAAGAATACTTTTGGGTGATTTTACAAAGAGCAAAAAACCCAAAAAATAAAATGGAAGGGCAATTATGTTTATATATAAATGTATGTCTTACAAATAGAAAAATTTCTTTTAGCTCTCCTCTCGTCAGGAAGCACAATGTTGTAGGGCAGAATAACAAAAATCTGCTTTCGTATTGAGGCTGGTGACTGCACATTAACTTTATCTGCATGGAAATTAGCGTCCAATAACAATGCACAATTGCAAAATTTCAAGACTAAACAATGCAAAAATAAAAAAAATTAATGTATGGGGCACCCATCACTCATTTATGTGCAGTATATTTGATAAGAGATGTATGGACAATTAATTTATATCTAGTCATTCACCAAATTACTGTTGATTTCTTTTTTAGAGCGCATGAGATGAGTTTTCAGTATTACTTAGCGATAGCTGCTGCTTTTGGTTTCTCCGGACTTCCAGCCGTTATCAATCAGATGTAAGATGATCGTTGAAATTGCAGATGTTTTTTATAATCTGATAAGAGTACAGTAAATCAAAGTAAACCCAGTTAATCGAAATGTCAAATGTGCGTATCTACTAGAGGGGGAGGGAGTACATTTTGTATTAAATCGCCCCGATATTTGCATTGTTGGCTCTATTTTTCCGTATCATACGGCAAGTGATCGCGATGAGTTTTTCGCCTTGAAAAAATTCTTTCACAAAGCAAAAAAAGCACAATCAGTTGTCTCTCCAAAGTCTAAAAATGCCTCAAGTTTCCCCCAAAAAAAGCAATGAACTAAACATGGGCCATCAAGTCTACTTAATGTGGCATTCTCTCCACAATATTTTTGGACTTGATTGGAAAATTAGTTACGACGATAAGACCTTCTTCGCCGTATCCATTGTGTAGTATCCTTCTTTTGTGGTCCCTGAAAACGACCCTCCGGTATAGGGTTTCGAGAAAACTACCAAATGAAAAGCTCGCTTATCGCCGGGAGATCCTCCCGTTGCAATTCACTTGCTGTATACTTAGTTAGAACTGGTTTATATTGTCTCTAAAATCAATTGAATTCTATCTCGAGGAGCCAAGAAAATATGATTGCAAAATCTGAAGTTTCGATTTTTTACTAGAAAATAAAACCTAAAAAAGTTGCAAATTTATGCAACAGCTTTGATTTGTTCTTCTTATATATTTCTTTTACAATTCTGAAGAAATAATTCTATAGAAGATGGATAGCACATTCCTATAGAGTTATAGATTATTCAGAACCAGGGTTTCTTCATATAGGTTACAGGGTTTTCAACTGATATTGTGCACGTGACCACAAAATAATTGTTATTGTTGGCACTAACCTACAACAACAAGTTCTTATTCACTATGACATTCCAATTCTGTGGTAACACACGACTAACCTGGATGCAATGGTTTTGTATAGTAATGTTTTAGACAATGGTGGGAAAGGGCATGAGGTTAATACACACACACACACAAGCCATTGTAAATCATGTTGGTTGTCCAATTTTTAACCCATTCACACGACAATAAAATTTCGGGTAGAAATGAAAAAAAATATGAAATGAAATATTTTATGGCATTGGGCGGTGCTTGCTGCTTGATGCCAAAAAATACTTACGTAACACAGTACTGTAAGCAAGCACCAAAGGAAGAAAAGGAAGAAAAGAAAAAATTCACTATTATAGAAAAAAAAAACAACCATTTTATACACTTTATCAATCTTGTTTGTTCTTTTCCATACCAAAAAGAACCCATTAACACCAACAGCACCCCGGCTACTTTTTGGGCAAGAGAGAACATAAACCATTCTTGCAGTTACGATATCTCCGCGATTGATTTTTAAATCAACATATCATCATCATATTGGTCTTAAAGTTCCCCGAGTTTTATTATTTAACAATAAAAGATTCATCTCACAAGTAATTTTAAGACCAAGGATAAAAACAACCCTGAATAAAACTACTTTAATACTGGCAACTAATCACCTTTTATACAGTACTGTTACAATGAGTTCATCCGAAGAAGATAATATCCCACTTTCCGAGATCTCCAAGAATTCTTTAACAAATTTGCAAAATTCCGATTTCGAAGAGGATGAAGAAGATAATGTCCCATTAGCTAGAAAATCCAAAAGGATACGTATTGATTCTGAATCTGAAGTGGAGGAAGAGGAAGATGAAGATGTTCTTCCATTGAAAAAAAGGAAAACAGCCAATGGTGCATCCAAGAAAGTGAAAAAGGAAACCAAAGTTAAGAAAGAAACCAAGGGAAAAGCCAAAGTGAAAAAAGAGACAAAGGAGAAACCTAAAACTAAAGCAAAGAAAGAAACCAAACCATCAAAAGCTAAATCTAGAGCACTGACTGTCAAGAATGAAGATGACGACACTTCTTTATCTCCTTTGAATTCCCAAGTTTCAGTGAAATCAGAAAGTCCAGAGGAAGACGAAGGGTATAAATGGTGGGAAGCAATTGATGAGCATGATGGGGAGATTAAATGGACATCTCTTGAGCATAATGGTGTGATATTCCCACCACCATATGAACCATTACCATCACATGTTAAATTGTATTATAATAATAAACCAGTTGATTTACCTCCTGAAGCAGAAGAAGTGGCTGGATTTTTCGGTGCTATGGTAGAAACAGATCATGCTAAAAATCCAGTTTTTCAAAAGAATTTTTTCCATGATTTTTTGGAAGTTTTAAAAGAATGTGGTGGATGTAATGTTACAATTAAAGATTTTGATAAATTAGATTTTAGTAAAATGTATGCTCATTTTGAAAAATTACGTGAAGAGAAAAAAGCCATGAGTAAAGAAGAAAAGAAAAGACTTAAAGATGAAAAAGATAAATTTGAAGAACCATACAAAACTTGTTATCTTAATGGAAGAAAAGAATTAGTTGGGAATTTCCGTATTGAACCTCCTGGTTTATTCCGTGGACGTGGTGCACATCCAAAAACAGGTAAATTGAAACGTAGAGTTGCCCCAGAACAAGTTACTTTGAATCTTAGTAAAGACGTTAAAGTACCTGAACCTCCAGAAGGTCATCAATGGGCAGAAGTAAGGCATGATAATGAAGTTACTTGGTTAGCGATGTGGAAAGAAAATATTTCTGATGCTTTTAAATATGTTAGATTTGCTAATAATTCTTCAGTTAAGGGACAATCTGATTTTAAGAAATTTGAAACTGCTAGAAAATTAAGAAATCATGTTGATGCCATTAGAAAAGATTATACCAAGATGTTAAAATCAGAAAAAATGCAAGATCGACAAATGGCAAGTGCTATTTATTTAATTGATGTTTTTGCATTGAGAGCAGGTGGTGAAAAAGGGGATGATGAAGCAGATACCGTTGGTTGTTGTTCTTTAAGATATGAACATGTTACTTTAAAACCTCCAAATAAAGTTATTTTTGATTTTTTGGGTAAAGATTCAATTCGATTTTATCAAGAAGTTGAAGTTAATAAACAAGTTTTTAAAAATTTAAGAATTTTCAAAAAAGCACCAAAACAACCTGGTGATGATTTATTTGATCGTATTAATCCTTCAATGGTGAATAAACAATTACAAAATTATATGAAGGGTTTAACTGCAAAAGTTTTCCGTACATATAATGCATCGAAAACTATGCAAGATCAAATTGATTTGATTGAAAATGAAGGCACAGTAGCTGAAAAAGTTGTTAAATTTAATGCTGCTAATAGAACAGTTGCCATTTTATGTAATCATCAACGTACAGTTAGTAAAACTCATGGTAATAGTGTCCAAAAAATCAATGATAAATTGAAAGAATTCATGTGGCAAAAGATTAGATTGAAGAAGATGATATTACAACTAGAACCCAAATTAAAGAAAAAAGAACCTAAATATTTTGAAGAAATTGATGATTTGATCAAAGAAGATATTGAACATATTCATCATAGTATAATTTCTCGACAACGAGAACAAACTCAAAAGAAATTAGAACGTGATAATGAAAAATTGAAATTAGAAGGGAAACCATTACTTACTCAAAATGATATCAAGGAAAAATTGGATAAGATCAATGAATTAGAAAAAGAATATAAGAAAGAATTGAAAACTGGTAAACCAGAAGTTACCAAAAATGCCACTGTTGAAAAACTTAAAACACAAATTGAAGCTCTTGAAAATAGAATTCTAAATACATCATTTCAATTGAAAGATAAAGAAGATAATTCAGAAGTTTCATTAGGTACTTCAAAAATGAATTATATCGATCCAAGATTAACAGTTATGTTTTCTAAAAAATTTGATGTCCCAATTGAAAAATTGTTTACTAAAACATTAAGGGATAAATTTAATTGGGCTATTGAATCTACAGATGAAAACTGGAGATTCTGAAACAACCAAAAAAAAAATGTTTGGTGTTGGTTTTGGTTGTTGGGTAGAGTGAGTTGCTCTTGCAGGGCAAGCCACTTACAAAATTGATAGTCATAGTCATATACATATATGTAAATAAATTAAACTCAATGTAATATATATACATAGAGATATTGTTAGAACGTTTTTAGTTTCCACAGACAGACAATAGAAAGCCGGTTTTGTTACATTGTTATTATTTTAGGATATTCTAGATAAGAGTATAAGGGGGGGGGATCAGGAAAAACACGTCGACCAAGAAATCTTAAATTTTCCAGTCGCGGTTCGCGGCGCGCGTTCAAAGAAAATTTTTTTTTTTTTTTTTTCTTCTTCTTTCTTTCCGTTTCTCATTTTGCAACTTCTGCAGCAGCCTTGTTGTTGTCAATATAACATTCTATTTTTCAAACACACAATATGCAATGGGAATCAATAAGCCCATTACAATACACGCAACAGACATAAGGTGACGACCCACATCTCCCAATAAATTAACTCCTTCGGGAGATGACTACCATGCAAGTGCCCCATTAACTACAACCCCATGTACTCCTGTTTCAATCATCTTGTTTCGATCCAGACTCATTAGTTCAAGGGTCTCTTTTCTCTCAGTGCGCAATATAAATAAAACACGTCTTTGTTTGGGCAAAAAAAAAAAATAAAACATTCATTTGCTGCATGAATTTTTTTAGATCCGGGCTAAACAAAAATGGAATGGGATTCACACATAAACTGAATTTCATTTGGTCTCGGTCGGTAGTAGGAATGAGAGGTTGGCGACGGGGAGGGACGATCTATTATGTAAAGTATATAATTACATTTAGATCTCAAACAAATTTTGACTTTTTTATTTTTTAAAACTCTTCTTTTTTTGGGCTTGTCCTTTCTAAATTTTATCAAAAATTAACTTTTGATTGATTGATATATATCAACTTATACTTCCTATTAAACCATTTTTGATCATTTTCTTTCACTTTCCTTTTTCCTGTTTCAAACTATGATTATGATCATCCTTGGGTTCTTATATATGGTTAGTCATGTCATGGGAGCCACCTTCCAACAACACCAACATCACAACCACCCCCACGCAATCACTATAACAGCAGCACCCATAGCAGTAGCAGCAACTTTAGTGGCCAGAGACGACGATACCAGCGATTCAATGCCTACCATATCAAGCACAGAAGCAGCAACGTCCCTTTCAATAACGCATATACCGGTGCTGACCAATCCATATATTAATGTTCCAAGTTTACCTTCAAATCTAGTGTTTATTATAGTTGGTGCTATTTTCGGAGCCGTATTTTTCCTGATTTTATTATATCGATTAATAAATCATTGTAAATATGATAAGAAAGCAATCAATGAAAAAGAAGTTTATTATGCCAATTTGAATGATGTTTTGAATAGTAATGGAGGTAGTATAATTGGTCCATATTCTCGAAACTCATCAATGTTGGACCTCAACACTTCAGGATCTACTTCATCCCCATCATCATCGTCATCCAATCCTGGCAGGTCATACCGTGACACCATACTCGGTAACAACAATACTACCAATAACAATAACACTAATGGTTGTGATCCTAAAACACCTACAAAAGATAGCAGGATAAATTCGATGTTTATAAGTCCCACGATGCAATTGAAGACTTTTGAGTTGCCATTATATCGAAAACAACATAGTTCATCCCTGGCTTCGTTATTGATGCGATATCATAATGATAGTAGTACTGTTGTATCGACGGTATTTGATGATAAAAGTAGAGATGGGATGGATTCTTCAATTAATGGATCAACGGTTCAAGGATCCATTGTGGATAGTACCGTTAGCTCGAATAAATATGTCCCTCTGAAGAGTCCATTGCGTGCGCCTAGTTTGGTGCTTGATGATTTATTGAATGAAAAGTTGGAAGAAGAAAATGAAAATGAAAGTGAAAAGGGTAAAGACAAGGAAAATGAACATGAAAAAAGTAAAGACAAGGAAAATGAAGATGAAAAAGAAAAAGAAAAGGAAGGTGAAATGAAAGAAGATATGGTATAGTATATCTTGGGTTGTTTTGACTTTACTTGATGGGGATTACGTTATTGATTTGTTTTTTTAGCTAATTGTGTATTATAGATTCTTAATAGAAAAAGACGTTGAGGTAAGTATTGATTTGTAAAGTAAACCTGAATTTGAAGAGATCTTGATCCCGTGGCCCCCACACAATATCCCCCAAACTGCTTATATAATTTCACGTGATTGACAGATTTTTTTGTAACATATTTTTTTTGGGTGGTGTTCCATTCCATTTCTCCGCCTTTGCTCATCCTTCAATTCCAATGTCGCGCCAAATATTATTCCAACCGGCGGTGCCATGCGGAAAAATTAGTGCCAAATGAATCTTGCTGTTGTCCAACAGCGAGTCACGTTCTCGTTGAAACTTGTTAATCTCTCATCAATTAAATTTTTTCTTTTTTTTTCGTTGTACCAATCCTCATATCCGATAATCGATTATTTAATCTCTTCCTCTCTTTCTTTCTTTCTTCCTTTCTTTCAACATACATTCAATTGACATAGTTATTTTATTTCACAATGATTAGAAACTGCATCAAATCAGTCAATTTCAGACCAATTGTCTTTGCTTCTTCCGCAAGATCCAGATTAATCCATTCATCAACCATCAATTTCGCCAAGGGTGATTCATCAACCATCGATTCATATAGATTACCTTCCCAAACCTCCATAAACGAATGGGAATTCAAGTATGATTTTATCCCTAAAACCAGCGAACCTAAAGTCCCTCCATTGACCAAAGAAGCAGTCAAACAAGATGTTGCTCATGAAAAGGCCAAATCTGTAGAAAGAGAGATGTTTGCTAAAGAAAGTAATTCATCCATTAAAGTTGAAGCTAATGATGCTGCTGTTGTACATGGGGGTGAAAATGTTGCTGCTGAACATGTATTGAAAGAAGATACAGGAAGTGATCCAATTGATATTTCTAGTCCAAAAGCAACTGGAAAAACCAAAAGTAAAAAATCAGCAAATCATGATCAATATGTTCAATCATCTATTAATCCAGGAATAAATTCAGGTGGGGTTGTTAACTTGAGTGAAGGTGAAGTTGATCATAAGACTGTAACTGTTGATAAACAAAGTCCCGTTGTTGAAGATATCGAACATGATAATTTGACTCATCAAGGTGAAGCTAAGAAAGATTCTACTGGTCCTGGTTTGATCGTTTTTGCATTGTTAAGTTTAGGTGGTGCCGGTTATTATTATTTCTTTATTGCAACTCCATCATCTGAAAAGAAGAAATGAGTTTATATACATAATACATAGTGATTAAAAACTTTTTGTAGTCTTTAAATTAAATTAAATAAATATTCTATATCATAAATGTATACACACTTTTTTTTTTTAAAAAATAAAAAACCAAATTCACATCCACGTTGGATGTCCTAACTACTTACAAAAATAATGTTTTATCTTCTCCTGGTCTCTTTACCATGCTTAGTATTGTCTAGAAGCTTCTTGACAAGCTTTTAATTGTTGTAAATAATAATCACAAATTTGCATATTACCACCATTATCTTCTAAACATCTAGTGAAATCTCTAGCATTAGCATCACAATGTCTACTTTGTTCTTGAGTTTGTTGTTGTTGATAAGCAGCAACTTGTTGTTGTTGTTGTGGAGCTTCAGCAGGAGCAGAAGAACCACCAAACAATGAAGTGACACCAGCACCAATGGTGTGTCCAACAGCTGAACCGATACCTACACCAGCAGCAGTGGCAGCCATTTGTCCAAATAAACCAGGACCTTGACTTTGAACTGGTTGTGCTGGATGAGCTGATGGATAACTTGGGGCATGTTGAGCTGGGGCAGCAGCAGTATGTGCTGATCTAGTTTGTTGTCTTGGAGCTGGAGCTGATCTTCTTTGTCTAGGCATGTTTATTTGTTTTCTATTATTTGTTAATTTGTTGAAAAATAGATTCAAATTGAATGGGAAATTTTACAATGTGGGTTGTAAATTTATATAAAGCGAGGAAAAAAAAAATTTGCCCAGTTGAGCTTTTGTAGGTGGCGAACGTGCTAGCATTTTTTTTATATGCA
This sequence comes from Candida gigantensis, assembly GCA_030557085.1. Lineage (NCBI taxonomy): Eukaryota > Fungi > Ascomycota > Pichiomycetes > Serinales > Debaryomycetaceae > Candida > Candida gigantensis. The sequence continues at coordinate 66,262 of JAKTVG010000356.1, forward strand.
GGTGTCACTTTTTTTTCGGATATTAGCATCAGGTCGACAATGAAGTATATGGTCCACTTCTGGTAAACAGCATTGAAAGATGATAGAGAACGTGTAAAAGGTCACGGATTCAAATCATGACTTAGATCGCAGCTAAAACAGTTACGATTATATTATCAAAGAGAACGGCTAGATGATTTTTGGATGGTTCACAAAGTCCGGGTCACCTTTTTCGTAGCCGTTGGTGACCATAAATATTACTGAACTATCTAGAAGCTTCTAGGCTACTCTATTATAATAAATAGCCAATTGTTACAGAACAGTAGTTGTGTTGTTCTGTTTGTTGATGTGTATATGATCTCTCTTTGTCTCCGCAATTGAAAAATTGTCCAATCGGATTACGCAAATAGGTAATCGCGCCTGGCAAAGTACACCATCGCCTGCTTCAACTGCCAACAGAAACTCGGTGGTAATAAAGTGGAATACCTCCTGTTGAATACTAACCGGTAGAGGTAACAAAATTCATAAATAACCCAAACCAACTTAGGAAATGAATTTTAACAGCGAGGAAAGGTGATTGTTTCGTGCTGCAATGGTTCCGCTTGTCCATCCATGCCGCACGATTCGTGAGTTTCCTCCACCTTTCGACTGGAGGGGTATTACGGTGACGAAGAGCATTGAACCCACAGCCCAATTGACATGTCATTACTAACATATGTAGTGCACCTCAATTCTACAATTGTTAAATGTGCGTTGTTTTAACTTGCATACAAAAAGAGCAAAAAGAAACAAATTCAGAATATAATAAAAGTCCCTTATATTAAAATTGGTAATACTGCGGGATCAAGTAAAGTGAAAAATTCAAAATGCATTTCTGATCAATTTCAAATGATTCGGAAGATTGACAAATGATATGTTGGGATAGCGGATTTGTTTTGTGTATTTTTAAATATTTAATTTAATTATACTGTAGAGGAATTCCATTGGGGGAGGCGATACATTTAAACATTCCTCCACTATTATTAGAATGGACAAGATTCATTTCTTTGTTCGTAACAAGTAGTAGGTGGTCCAGTATTATTTTATTTTTCTCCTTTGTAACTAACACAACAATTTATCTTCACTATCTCACTTTCTCACACTTGCGTTATTATTAAAAATCTTAGCAACAATTTTTTCTTTTCCCATTAATAACTCCAACAATAAAAATTGATTTCATTCTATACTCATTAAAAGCTTTGCAAGTATGGACATTGAAGAACGTTTAGAAAAGGCAGAACAGTCGGACTCACCATCTTTGGTTGGCTCATCAATCAGATCAGCCGATGATTCTACACATAAGAATTATATTCATCCAGAAAAGTATAAATCTCACGACACAGTCAATAAATTGAAAAACTATTCTAAATTGAATTCCAATATAACCGCATCATTGGACGATTTGATCAATGAAGGTGCTTTGTTGGGTTCTGAAGCTGATTTCGAAACATATTTAGATCAAGATGGTAGTGTTAAGACTGATGCTAAGTTTACACCAACTGAAACTGATAAGTCCAAGAAAGTTGTGAAGGACGTTGAAGAAGAATCAGTAAAAGAAGATTCAATCAAGGAACCAGTAATTGATTTAGAAGAAAAGAAAGAGGGTGAAGTTAGTGATCAACTAGAAGAATCAGCAAGTGCAATTTCAGCATTGGAAACTCCTGGGGCTCCTTCAGTAGAAACTACAGCCATTGGATCTGGATCAGGTGCAGGTGCTTCATCATTTTATCAACAACAAGATTACTCGACACCAAATTTGTCCGATTATCAATTAGACCATGATATTAAGGATCACAAAGATTTATTGGATCATGTTCAATCTTATGAAGTACATAAATTGCCCACTTCAAACACTAATGCAAATTCTAAGTTTAGAAACAATGAAGATCATTTGGTTCCTCTGGCAACTTTGCTTTCTCCTGCTCAACAACAAAGATTAGAAGGAGGTTTAAACAATTCTTATTTCCATACGGAAAGACCAAGATCAAGATCTAGATCAGCTAATCCATCCTCAAGATTTAGAGATAGTTCAACTTCAAGTAATTCAGCAACTGCTCGTAAACCTCATTTGGCTCGTGGTGATTCTTACAAGAGTACACATAGTGAAGAACCTTCCCAATATGAATTACCAGCTGATTTAGCTCCTACTGTTAATGAGTCCCCTGAAGAAGAAGAAGAAGTTCAAGATGAAAGACGCAGTAGACAATCAAAACCAACAATGGGTGAATCAATTGCAGCTGCCGAAGCTAAAGCTGAAGCATTAACTTCTTCATCAGGAAGTGAAAACCCGGCATTTGCTATCGACTCTCCATTGACCAGAGATCCATCATTAGTAACTACTGGTGACTATACCAATTTTGAAGTGGATACGCCAAAGAAGGAAATTCCATTGTCTCAAAATTATTATACTGCTCGTTCCGAATCAGCTACTAATTATCTTCGTTCCATATCTCGTTCTCGTTCTAGAGCTAGAAGTAATCTTGCAGGAACCGTCCAGGACGAAAAGAATGATGCCAGCAATGAAGCTTTGGTTAGAGAAGGTGCTTTGGTTAGTGATGATCCATACTCGACAATTGAAGAATTGGATTCCATGGTACAAGAAGTTTTACATGTAAATGATGATTCGAAAACTAAACAAGTTGATAAAAAAGATCAAGATGTTAAAACTGAAGCCGATTCAAAAAAAGATGTCAAGAAACCAACCATTCATGAAGAACTTATTGATGAAGATATTAAAAGAGCTAAGGAACATAGCAATGAAAAAGATAATGCTGATACTGAACCTTTAGTTGCAGAAGGTGCGTTGGTGAATGAAGATGATTATGATTTGGTTGATGAAAAAGAGTTAGAAGCAGAAGGAATTTCTACAGAAGAAGCTCCTTTAGATATTAAAAAGAAGGATATTTCAGAAGAAGCTCCATTGGATATTAAAAAGAAGGATATTTCAGAAGAAGCTCCATTGGATATTGAAAAGAAGGATATTTCAGAAGACAAGGCTGTAGAGCCAAAAGAACCAGTTACTGAATCTGAGCCAACCAAGGATCTACAACTGACTGAAGTTCCAGAGAAAATTGAAACAGCTGAAGAATCTAAAACTGTTGAGGCAACCAAAGAACCAGAACCAGAAACTACCAAAGCCACAGCCACTACCAAAGTAGATGATGATGATGACTTGGATGATTTGGATATATCACCAGAAGAGATTCGTAAACATCTTGAATCACAACCGATTTATATTTTCACTTCATTAGCAGGTGGTATGCAAATCATGCCAAGAACCAATCGTTTAGCCACTATTTTACAAGCTAATGGAATCAAATTTGATTATCGTGATTTGGGAACAGATGAAGAAGCTAAGAAGATTTGGAAAAGACAAGCTAATGGTAAAACATTACCTGGGGTTGTTAGAGGTGATGATTTTATTGGTAATTGGCAATTGATTGATGAAGCTAATGAAGAATATAAATTGAGAGAATTGTTATACGAAACTTTATAGTTTGTATCATTTTTATATTTTTATTTTCCCCACCCATGTTTTTGTTTCCTGAATATATAAATCTATATCTATATTAACAATTGTATAATGATCTGTAGAATAAATCATTGGTAGTCCTAACAATTCCAGTTCGTTGGGCACAGAGTGGTGCGTTTGTTCGTTTGTTCGAACCGCGCGTGCGACCCAGCATCGTCGAAGCAGGCTCCCATCCCCGCCATTTTTGAACTTTTCTGCGGATTTAGTTTTCTTTGTACAAAAAAGGATCAAAAAATTGCTACAAAAACATCTTCTTTACTTTACTCTCCTTGTTCTTGAACCCCCCTAAATCAATAACCACAAAACATTGGACACACACATATATACATAAACACTTCCCAATGTCAATACTTCGAAGTGAAAAAATAATAAAATTGGGTGGATCTTACTCTTCACTGAGTATTCCGAAGATTCTTGGAAAAACAACAACAATTAAAACCACCAATCAACAACTTGGGAATATAAGGCGACGTTTAGATATGGATTTTGAATTTGATTCGCATCGACCTCACAAACTCCGGATTGGTCGTCAACCATTTACTCAAAGATCACAACATCTAGCATCACGATCATCATCAAACATTCCAACCACCACTAAAGTTAATTTCATTGGGTCATGTTCTACAAGGGAAGAATTCAATGATGAAGAAAAGAAAGAATTACAAAATAAATTAAATATGAATGAATTAATTGAAAATTTAAAAATTCATGTTCCTAATATTTTAGAAACTTCATTACCAAAATCATTAATTTCAAAAGATATTTTTTTAAGAATTTGTCCTTCTCAATTTGATGAAAATTATTTACCTAAATTAAATGGACCAGTTACTTATTATGCTACTTGTAAAGTGATTCAATTATTTATGACATCAGTGATATTATCTCCCAAAGTCAAACTTCATATTGAATCAATAAGATCAATAACTGGTCCTGATCCACAATGTATGTTTCAAAATACCACAAAATTGTTTATTCGTTGGTCTACATGTCCTGATGGATGTTTTCATTTGGATGAACAAGGAACATCTCAAGCTCATTTAGGAACTCATAAATGGTCAGAAGAAGATACCAAAAGGTTATTTGTGGATAATCATAAGAGTTTATCAACTATGGTTTCGAAATTACCTAGTACTATTATGGGATTGACTAAAGAACTGAAGAAATTAGAAAGAGTCATTTCTGGATTGTTTATATTTGAATTAAATGAAGATAATTCGAAGATTCTTGTACATACCATTGAAAATATGGAGATTATTGAACGATTCGAACCTGATCGACAACAGGATGTCAATGCTTTAAGAATATGTTGAAAAAGGAAAAAGAAGTATTATATTATAATATTTTGCGGGGGTGTTTTGTTTTGTTTGTTTGTTTACCTATAGTAAATTTTGTACATATTTTGGTATATCACCACCACCAAACAGATCTTTATCATCTTTCTTATTCAGTTTCTTCTTGTATATAGCTTGCAATTGATATGTTAAAAATTGCAATTTTTCTAATGATGCCAATTTTTTCCCTGTTTTAGAATGAACCAAATCCCAAAATTCACCATCGTCAATCTCTAACTTATCATCTCTATCAACCCGTTGAATATTTGATAATTGAGCTGTAACTAACAATTGAGCCTTCACAATGTTATTAGTTTCCTTTAAAATTGCATATAATCTGATTTGTGAATATAACATAAGTAACAAAATTCCAAATATTACTGAGATTACCAAGGCCAAATTTTGACGTAAATAAGTGGATATATCAATAATTGTCGGCACTTCGACTTTAATTTCTGGTTTTGTTGTAATTGGAGCTTCCAACTTCTTAACTTTCTTCTTAGATGGCAGTCTAACAACAGGAGGTCCATCAATGAAATAAGTTTGTCTTTTAATTTCTTCTTTCAATTCTTCAATCATGGCTTTGGTGGTTGTTGACAGACCCGATAATGACAGTTTTTCAATCACTGATTTCATCCATGATCTTCCTGTCCATTCAACATGATGATATAATGTTAAATTGGTGTTGTTATTATTGGCCCATGAAAAAACATATCTTGTCTTGACACTGAAAACACCACCCAGAGGAACATCTGGAGTCACGGTAGTAGATACAACAATAATATAATCAGCAAAATTCAAATGTTCAATGGTTTCTTTGACTTCACATTTAGTAGATTTGGGACCAATCGAATACCCCAATGCTCGACGATATATATAACTTCTTTCTAAAACAGCAGGATCTTCTTCTGATGGTTGGAAATCAGTAATGTCTGATATTTCGGATCCATCATGTGTTTCAAGAAAAGTTTTCCCAAATTCAGTATGTGGACCAAATAATAATGCAAAAACTATACCTATTGGTGCCTCTATTATTTCATCGATTAATTCAACTTCATTTTCTAATTTTTCATAGTTTGCACTAGTTGGAATATGTGAATCAGGACCTCTATTGACATATGGAGATTCAGATTTCAACTTGACTAATTTAATATCTATCACTTCTTTCTCAGTATTTTCAATATCTTCATCATCGTCGTCATCATCACTTTGATCATAATCTTGGTTTTCTTCATCTTCGTCACGAGCGTAGTTTCCAGGCTGTGAATCATCATCACCATCAAGGGATAAAATGTAAGATTCAATTTGATTACAAGAAGAGTCATTGTCTTTGTCCTTATTATTCAATTCATCACTACTAATATTAGCCAGACTATCGTTAGATTTTCCAGTTTTACCTTTCCATAAAACAACCATCATATCATAAGTTTGATCTCTCGATATGAAACTTGCAAAAGTATGAATTGCCCCTTCATTAGTTTCGATACTTATAGCATTAGGGAACAATCCAGCAGTTGATCTTTTTTCAATTTTCGCTATATCTTCAAATTTCATAACTAAATTAGTGACCCACCCTAATAAATTTGAATTAAAACAAATATAACTTTCACTAAGATATATTCTTCCCTGTAATAAAATCTCCCTACTTAAAGCACAAGCAAAATCGTCAATTAATCGATCTGTCAAATCTAATGAATGGAAACTATTATGGAAATCAACATTCCGTTTAATTGTCGCGTATCTAAATCGAGAATTCTTATAAAATTCATCAACGTATAATTTAGTATCAAATCGTGATGCTGGGGGTGAACTAGGTGGACCTTCAATTAACAGATCAAATGCTCCTTCACTCACTGTTCTTTTCGATTTTCTATACGATATGATTTTCGGTGATGCTAATAGGTTTACATCATCTGGAGATGATGACGATGGCGATGTGGGGATGTTGGTGGAAGATCCATACACTTCTAAATCTTTCATGAATTTAGGTTTTTCGTCTGGTTGTGACAGTTCATTTAGAGCATTGTTACCTTTAGAATCTTTGGAGATCACTGAATTTGCATCTTCTTTAGTTGTCAATGGATTTAGTGGTGTGGATTTCTGCATGGTGGATGGGAATGAAATGGTTGATTTGTTTGATGTTGCTGCATCTACTTGAAGTTTCATTTTCGGTTGATTCGGCGTGGTGTTTGCTTCACCATCTTGTAAATTGCGTAGGTTGGAATTCACCTTGACTATTGATGATGGCTGTGTGGTGGTTGTGGTGGTAGTAGTAGTAGTGGTGTTTTTCGATTGCGACTGTTGCAGTAATGGTAAAGAATCATTTGAAGGGAAGGAATACGTCCAGGCATCTTCATCATCGTCAGCTATGGTAAGATCGGGCATTATAAGTGAATTTCCCGAATTGAGTATGTATGGTTGTAGAAGAATAAAAAAATTGTTGGGGGGAAATGGCAGGAATCAAAGTATAAAAAGAGGATTTGCCGGCCGGAATCAAATATATAAATTTCGTATCACACTAATTGCAGGTTTTGATTTTGATTTTGATTTTGATTTTGCGGGCGCAAGAAAAGAAAACTCAAGAAAAAATAAAACGTCACTTTGTGCTGCAACCAACAATTTTATTCTTCTGTCGTATAGAAAACAAATTGAATAAACGAGCTATCAAAATATTTGGAAACCAATGGTGACGGTCACTTTCTTTGTAGTTGTCAACCATTCATTGACAATGACTACCGTCACCTTTTGACACACTCCAGCATTTATATATTTATTATTTTATTTCCCCTAACGGCAACGACTATTGTTCCGCATGACACAACATCTGTCTGTCCTTGACAACTTGCAACCTTTGAAAAAACTCCATACGATCATTGTCTTGGATACAAACGACCATTTGCAAACTACGACAAATATCAAATCAAACTACACTTGCAAACAATCACCACTTGTAGAGAACATTTGTGATAGAGTCTTACAAATCTCAATACAAATCTTAATCATCACCTGTATTAATGCTTCAGAGTATGTAATATTTTATGTCATTCACCCTGAACAAGTAGAATCAGAGGAATCAGAATGACGTCTCTTTCGTGGTGCCGGAACATCGCATATGTCCATATTATCTGCGTTGGAGTAAACCAGTATCGAGCGCAATCGCTGAAGATCATGTACATTGGTCCTGTGGATCTTTCTTAATTTGCGGTTCAGTGTTATATCTAGGTTAATCAAACTTTTCGGGAAAGTCACATCAGATATTTCCTCCAAGGAAGTGTTGTGGAAAATTGTGAGACTAATCAACTCTCTCGGGAAAGCCACAAAAGATATCTTTTCTAAGTTCGTAGAGATCAATGACAATTCTTTCAAGTTAGGAGTCAAAATAGAAATGATCGAACCATCTTCAAAGGTAACTTGATGTAGACGTAATTTTCTTAAATTATTTGGTAGCTTCCATGTACCAACTACCAAAGGGACACTCACGCTTAACTCCTTCAAATTGCAAGGAAAGTAAAGCTTGCTTGCATCTGCAAATCCAAAAGCTTTCCGAGTTGAACGATATTTGAACAGGGTTAAATGGGTAAATCTATTTGCAATTTCTTCATCACTGAATATTTCTAATGGGAAGGCAAGTGCTTCTAAATCGAGCATTTCCAATTTGGTGCATTTTCGCAAGTCACCAAATTTGCAATATTCATCCTTATATTTAGCAAGGAGGCGTAAATGCCTAAGTCCCTCTGGGAACTGACATTCAAATGAATGGTTGGTATCGATATCAAACACCTTTAAAACCTCTAGATTAGGCATCTTGCTTACAGCGGCAATAGTTGTTTCAATGGAATGAAAATGCAGTACAATGAACGTTTTTAAATTATGCAAGTTGGAAAGTTCATGGGAGTATAAAGAATCGGCATCTCTGCTAAAATAATCTTTGATTTGAAGAAACTCAATAGTGGATGGAAGATGTGTGAAAGTCTCAATATTGGCAAAAGATACGCATAATCGTTTCAAGTTCTGAATGTTATCGAAACCAGGACTCTTGAACTTACAAGTAAGACGAAAGTTCTCCAATGATTCGGGCAACAACTTGTTCAATTCGTCCATATTAATACTATATACCGGCTCATCATCTCCATCAGTTATATTTAACGATGCAAAATTAAGGGTTGAAGTGTACGTTCTTAAAAAATGTATCGCATTATCCGTCCAGATTTCGTCAAGTAAGTGCACCGCATTAACCTCTTTCAAGAACTCAACGTTTTTA
>JAKTVG010000357.1:0-75177 GCA_030557085.1 Candida gigantensis
GTTGGAAGTGGAATCTTTAAGGCCGCAGCTTTTGGAGTTCTTGATGAGGAACGTCGGAATTCATCCGTACCCATACGACGATTGTAAAAGAGGGCATTGCAAAGTGTGTGAAGATAATTCAGAAACAACGTTCAGAGGTGTTCAATCTGACCTTTATGAATTTGTTGAGAAATATAAAGTCTCGCCTCGTGAGTTTGACGGGTATCACTGGATAAGCTATATGGGACCAAATCAAAATGTTGAAAATTTACCGTTGTACAAAAAGTGTTTTCCAAAATCAAAAACTACCATCACCCGCTTAAATCTTAATAGTTGTACTACACCGAGTGATTTAGAGAAGTTTATATTTGAACTCAATATTAAAAGTGTAGTTTTGGGTTATTCTTTTGACTTGATTGATTTTTTACCACCTGGATTGCAAGAACTAGAAATAAAATTTGCAAGTGGTTTTGATTTAAAAAGTTGCTTCAATTTACAAAGATTTGACAATTTGAGAAAAGTTATACTTGGAGAAGTTGGTGTTATTGAAGGTGAGATTAATTGTATGCCAGCTAATCTCGAAGAATTGATTATGCACAAGGTTAAGATTGATAAAATAGTAAAATTTGGCTCCAGTAATATTCCACATAACTTAAAGAAATTTGAAATTGACTTTTCAGGTGGAATTTCTTTCTTGGGATTACTTCTTTCTCAATTGACCAAGTTGGAGTATCTAAAACTAGATGGTCAAGGAAGTGAGTGTGATTTACTGAATGTTAATTTACCGAATTCACTTGTGAAGTTTGTTTTCGCATATTATTTTAAGCAGATGAACATTGATAAGTTCAAAACATTACCGAATTTAAAAAGTCTTCATATTGATGCTAGTAACTTTATAGGTTTTCAAAACATGGATGAGCATGATTTCCAAGGATTGGAATACCTTAAGTTGACAGACATGGAGACTACACGGGACATCTTGGAGTTACCAAGAAATTTGAAGTCGCTTGTGATAAAAAAAGCTTATATTGGTGATTTTTATTTGGTATTGCCTCCCCAATTAACTGTGTTGACCTTTGTTGATATTATGGTACGGAATATGGATGATACCATATTTCCCAAGCTGCTCCAAATATGGGACCTCAGATACGGAACTATTAATTCCATGAAGAATACAAACTTCTCCGAGTTGACAGAATTCAGATCGTTACGACTTCCGAACCGCTCTTTATCTCATCAGTCAGCTGTCAAGTATTTTGAAGAATTGAATTGCAAAGGGTAGGATCCTAACTAACATAAAAGACAAGAATAGCTTGTTATATGAATAATCACTTTGGGTGGTTGAACATATGAAAACACTGTCCATTATAACTAGAATGTAACATAATTAGACAACAAAATAGCTGAAATAACAAAATTACCTCTTATTCGAGGTGAATTTAGTTGTACTTGTGCTCACCGTACTATTGATGCATATGTTACCTGTAGTCAAAGAAGATTGTATTAGATTATGGAATCTCAAGACAAATGTAATTGACTAAATTAGGCACATTATTATAGCAATGTTGAGTAGAATTCCGTAGGACAAGCCGCAACGATGTTTCTAAAATGAATGCGAAATTGTGGGTCGCCCTGGTAAGAAAATCATCTAGCATCGTTGGCACCAAAAAATTAAAATTACGTTGAATCTAAACATTTTTCAAAACAAAACTGTCTTTCTTATCACATCCTTCAATTCAATTCGTTTATTGCAGCTTGCCTTTTTGAGCCTTGCAAAATATATCTACTCGAATAGAAGAACAAAGCATAAAAGCAGTCGTCATACTTTATAGAATTCAATGGACGAGATCAATTTATTAATAAAGTTACCACCTGAATTGCGTGAATTGGTGTTTCAACATCTACGTAGCGATAAGTTATTCATCATGTTGGAAGTTGAATTTTTAAAGCCACAAATTTTGGAGCATTTAATGAGGAAGGTCAAAGTTCATGATGAATTCGACTTGTGGAATCGAACAAATGACGATGCATGCGTGAGGATAGGTACTCGCCCAACAAAGTTTAACAATATTGAAAAGGATCTTTATAAATTCATTGAGCAATACAATGTATGGCCACGTATATTTGAAGCATGTGATCTGATCACAGATATTGGGGCAATCGTTGATGATGCCGAGAAACTACTGTTGTATAAAAAGTGTTTTCCAAAATCAAAAACATGTATCACTCAACTATGGCTTTATGGAGACACTTATTTGGATGAGTTAGAGAAGTTTGTTTTTGAATTCAATATTGAAAGTGCAAAGATTTTTGATTCCCACTATCAAATGATTGATTATTTACCCGCTACATTGCAAGAACTACATATAAGAGATGCAAAAGATTTTGATCTAAGACGTTCAATCAAATTACTACGATTTGTCAATTTGAAAAAACTTAAACTTGAAGGAATTGGTGCTTTTGAAGGTGAAATTAATTGCATACCCCCTAATCTCCAAGAATTGATTATTCAGGGGCTGTATTTTAGGGAAACACAAACATTAATATTTGGTTCAAATATTCCACATAATTTAAAGAAACTTGAAATTGAGACTTCAGGTTTCTTTACCCCATTACGATTGCTTATCAGCCAGTTGACTAAGTTGGAGTACCTAAATTTAACTGATCGATTTACAACTTGTGATTTCCGGGAGTTTCATTTGTCTAGCTCACTTGTACACGTTGTTTTGGACTTCATGTGTATCGACATCGATGAATTGAAAACATTACCAAACTTAAAACGTCTTCATCTCAAATCCCGGCAAGCAGTTAGAGGTTTTCAAAACATGCATGAAAATGATTTTCCTGCATTGGAACATCTTGAGTTGGGAGTAATATACGATAGCGGTGATTGTTTGAAGTTTCCTTGGAACTTGAAGTCACTTGTGATAATGTTAGTTCTGTTTGACTATTTATATATGGTTTTGCCTCCTAGATTAACTGCATTGAGCATTGATCACACGGACATAACAAACATGGATGATACCGTTTTCCCCAAGCTGCTTCAATTATTGACTTTCAGAAAGACTGAAATTACTTCTATGAAGGATACAAATTTCTCCGAGTTGACAGAGTTAAGAGAGGTGGAATTTACAAACTTCAAGTTACCTTTTCAAGCTGCGGTAGATTATTTTGAACAATTGAATGCCAAGGCTAAAGATCCGAAGAAGCGTAAAAGAGAGGAATGATTTAATATTTGAATAAAGATCATGATATAATATTGTGAATGGTTGATCATATGAAAACAATATACATTATAACTAGAATGTGACCTAAATATACAACAAAAATACATTTGATTCAAGGTGAATTTAGTTGTTCTTGTGCTCATTGTAGTACTGATACCTGTAGTCAAAGAAGATTATATTAGATTATAGTTGTTAATATTTACACAAGATCATACTCAATTATTTAAAATCGAAATATCATCTCTGTATGCCTCAAGAGTATCACTGAAATAGAATATCAAGACAAATGTAATTGACTATATTAGACATATTATTATGGCAATGTTGTGTATAATATGGGCTATTTGCGACTCGAGCGTAACAAGTTTAGACAATATAAAATTTCCAAAACTGCTCTGAGAGTTCATTCACCAAGACACAATGATTAGATCCATGAAGAATACAAACTTCTCCGAGTTAACAGAATTGAAAACGTTGACCCTTGGTGGTAATCCCGTATCTTTTGAAGTCGCTGCTGAGTGTTTTGGAAATTCAAACTGCGGTACAATAAAACGAAAAAGAGACGACTAAATGGTTATTTGTACAGAGAATATGATTTAACATTGTGAATATACATTCATCTTGTCATTACAGTTAAGAATTTTTTGCAACACGAATGGTTGTTATTGGTGCAGGTGCAATGTGCAGGATTCGCGAATCCCCTTTCCGATATTTACGATGTCATTGGACAGTGTAATTAGCTATAGGAATAACAAAATATTCATTTAACTTAAGTTCAAATATAATAAAGTCATCTAATGATGTACTAGTAGGATTTGGTGTGATTTATTTTCAATCCAATGTAATTGTCGTTATAAATTCTGTAAAGTTCTTGCCAAATCATATTTTTTGCTAATATTTTCAGTCAAAGAAATATCAAAAATATTGAAATCTAGTTTTTCATTTTTCAAAAAGAACTAGATCTATTCAATACCCTGCAGCTTGTTAGTCTACTATATAGTACAGGCATATTATTGTTATTTGGCAGCTTGCTTGATTTTATATATAACAGCCACTCTCGTCCAATCATATGCGCGATTTAATAGGGTCTCACGTATATAGAAACGCGCGACTGAAAAACTTTTCGTTGAACCCTAAATTTCACAAGAAACAGCGTTTGACTATGTTGTAATACAGAAGTAATAGAGAGTGTGTGTCCTGGAGACTCAATATTGAAACCCAAACCCAATTGATTTCTAACAGGGTTCATTGAATCAGCTGAGTAAACCTCAACGAAGTGCCTGCATTTATTTTTCTTATCTTATGTATGGTCCCCACACATCCTCGTAACCGAGACAGTTACCAAATGGGAAAATAAACACACACACAGAAATATTCCAACTCATCTCTCTCATCTGTGTCTACAAATTGTTTGTTTTCTTGCTTTTTATAGATAAATAAGTAAATAAATTTAAAAAACTATATAAAGTAGAAGAAATGAGGATGTAAAATTTATTTAAATTATTTATTTGAATTTCTTACCGAAAACGATAACTTGCAATTGATCGTACAAGGAAATGACACCGGCACCGGCAACACCTCTCAAGATGTTAGCACCACAACCTTTGAACAATGATGGGACACCTTCAGCGGCAACAACTTTTTTGAAACAATCGAAAGCACCATCGTATTTAACAGCTTGACCAGAAGTCATCATCATTCTTCTTCTAACGGTATCTAATGGGTAAGAAGCAGTAGAAGCACCAGTAGTAACAGCCCAACCTAACAAGAAAGAAGCCAAGAAAGAACCTTCCAATGGACCAACCAAGACAACTGGTTTCAAGGAATCGTACAAACCGAAGTATAAACCTCTGTAAACAATAATACCAATGACAGATGGACCGAAACCTCTGTACAAACCAGCAATACCATCGGAAGCCAAAGTCTTTTTGTAAACATCGATTAAACCGTTGAATTCTCTTTTACCATCACCTTTAGTAGATTTAGCATCGTTAGCCAATCTAGTTCTAGCATAATCTAAAGAATAAACAAAAGCCAAAGAGGTGGCACCAGCCAAACCACCAGAAGCCAAGTTACCAGCGAACCATTTCCAGTAGTTATCGTCTTTCTTGAAACCAAACATAGCCTTGAATTTATCTTTGAAAGCAAAGTTCAAAGCTTGGGTTGGGAAGTATCTGATAACATTAGCAGTGTTACCTCTCCAGAAAGCAACGATACCTTCATCAGCAGCAGTTCTTCTGAAACAGTCAACGATACCGGTATATTTTCTGTCTAATCTACCTTGTTTGATCATTTCATCTTGATTTTGAATCAACAATTTAACTCTTTCAATTGGAGCAGCAGCGGTTTTAGAAACGGCAGCGGAAACACCACCCATCATGAAATCAATGAAGAAATTAGAATCGACCATCTTTAAATTAATGTTATGAATATATGAATAGTTAAGTCAAATGGACTGATACTTGGTAAAGAAAGGAAAAGGAAAAGGAAAAGAAGAAGAAAAAGATTTTTCAACGAAAAAAAAATTTTTATCAGCAAAGGGAAATCAATTTATATAAGAATTCAATTGGACAGACAATTCAATTCACTTCAATTTCCAACAGAGACAAATTTTTTTTTTCTTTCTTTCTTTCTTTTTTTTTTCACTGTGAGGCGTTTTTGTGTCCCCAATTCCCAACCTCTACTATTGAAGTATGGGTCCCGGATTGTAACGGAGTGATATTCTAATACGACCACTTGATTGGTCAATGGACGACCCACCCAAACAAACTCCCCCACTGTTTCTTGGTTTATTATCCTCCACAACCCCCATTGATAGATAATAATAACCACATCCCGAGAGTTTGTCTATAATATATAAATATCAATAGAAATAACCAGATAATTATCAATATTACTACACAATTCATCATCCACCCACCCCAAAGGCGACAATAATTATTCAATTCCTGTTTCTTTTTCTTCTTCTTTTGCCACCCCCCGTCTACTATCCACACGACCTGAAATTAAAGAAATGATTTAATTCTGTACCACCTTTTACGATACGCGTCAAAAATGATGATGATGGACTTTGATCATAGGTAAAGATAGTCCTTGCAGTGTGGTTCTGGATTCATCTCAAGGTCATTCAGTCCATTCACAACCACATTGGTTTATCTTCAAATTAGTCATTGACATTTTGGTCACATTTGATCAAGTAATTTTGGGTTCCATCACCACCATTCCTTGATCCATTTTTTTTTTTGGTCCCGGGTATACTTTGTGTGACATTTTTTTTTCAGTTCCTTTGTCTTTTCTTTTCTATCAATTCATGCTAATATATATATAGAGAGAGAGAGGTGACATACTAGGACTTAGAGATTTATACTAGCCATTGCACTGGATCCGTCATTTTCTTACAGTTTGTGGGGATAGCGGTATCAATCGGAATCCAAAAAGATATCTCGAGATGAGCTCCTACAAAATTAATTAATTATTTATTATCTACTAGCTTACAAAAGCAAAAAAAAAAAAAATTTTTCACTCTTGGTAAACACAAATAATTTCCAATTGCGCATGTCAATTGTAGTCATATATACATGTAGATTTTAGATACTACTGAATTGTTGATGGCAAATATGGTCATGACCATTAAAGTTGTATCATACCAAAATCGATACGTTGATCCACAAGACATCAACTATCAAAACGTCTTTTTTTTTTTTGGCATATCCGATCGGGCGGAAAAAAAAGAGTTTTGTGTCACCGATCTGTTGCCCAGGTTCTGTACCGGGTATTTGACTTATTGCAAAAAATTTTAACTGCCGATTGGAAATTGACTCTAAGACGGCTGACGTATCCATGGTGGCAAAGTGGGATACGCAACTTGAGATAATCAGTCATGTTTTCAATGTTTAATAAATATCTATTTTTGTTTTTTTGTCTATCATACACATATAATATAAATATATAAAAATTTTTAATTAATACATAGAAGAAATTCTTTTTTGTTTATTATTTTCGTCACTAATTTCAGAAATCCGTCTTTGTCGTTGATTAAAATCTTCCATTGGGATTTCTTCAGTAGCTATACTCTGATTTGATTCACTATTCGCGTAATTGGTATTAGGTTGATAATTCCCATCACTTGTAGTTCTAAACATGCTTGACATAAACCCTTTTCTTTTCCTAATTGGACTAACTACTATACCTGGTGGTGGAGTTGGTGGTTGATTACTATATGGAGCTGCTTTAGATTCTAAAATTGCTGCTCTATCAAATGCCAAATTGTTGGAGCTACTACTATTATTAGTATTATTCATCCCTTCAAAAGATGATTGTTTTGAAGGATTTGTTGTTGTGCTTCTTCTTCTTGGAGAATAACTCATACTCATTCGATTCACAACATTACTTGAATACGTGCTTATTTTAGGACGATTTGGATCGGTTGGATCATAATCACAAGGATAAGCTGCAAAATCACCCCTTTGAACACATTCTCTAATGATATCAATATCTTTTGGCCAAAACATTCTAGTGACGAAATCATAGAAAAATCTTGGGATTAAACAACATAAAATCCCAATAAACATACATGCCCAAAATGAAGTCATACCGAAAATTTGAGGGGCAGCTTTATAAAATTCTCCACTTGATTCATAATTAATTGTCCATAATCCTGTCCAAATGAAAATAATCAATATTGAAATACCAATGATTAATGAACTCAACCAATCCCAACGATATTGATGGAATAAAATATAACAATTACATGAAATACATGCAATACAAGTGACCAATACCCCAACCCAAAATCTATGATCAACCGGTTTACCATCCATATTAGGGAATGCAATCATATAAAGCAAGTAGGGGAAAAAATAAGAAATTGCAGATTGATAAATACCATCAAGACAATACCAATAAAATTTTGCATCACTCATTTCTGTTCTTGAGATCCCAGTACGATAAATTTGAGGAACTAATAAAGATACTTTAGCATCAACATCTTGATCGAAAATACCCAAGAATATAACAGGTAATGAAGTGAATGCTAAATTATAAAACATCAAATAAGTGAATTCAAATAAATATGTTCCATCAAAATCACAATAGATCCCATACCAAAACAATGCAATATTGAAAATAATATTCTTGTAAAAAAAACTAGGAATCATTTCACTAAATCTCTTATATGACCAACGTCCATGAGTTAATAATAATCTTGCTAAATATCGAAATTGTCCAATGGCATAATCAGATGACATCACTGCTTGTCTACCTTCTTCTCCAGCAATACCCACACCAACATCAGCCGCTTGAATCATGGCAACATCATTTGATCCATCACCAATAGCTAATGTCATAACATTTAATGTATCTTTCACTAATTTGACCACAGCTGCTTTTTGTGCTGGGGATACTCGACAACATAATACAGCACGACATTTCTTACAAAGTAATAAAAACTTCCTCTTTGTATCTGGATTTAAAAGTGCCAATTTAAGAGCATCCCCATCAATAACAACTCCAAATCTTTCATCTGGTGGTGAATGATCTCCAATAGCTGCTTCTTTTTCTTCAAATGATCCTTGCATATTAAAATGTTTACGCAAATAATATGAAATGACAGTATCAACAACTTCTGATTCAGTAGCATTATGTCCAAATCTCAAACCTTGTAATGAATCATCATTCTCTTGTTCATCATCATCTCCGTCACTATGATTATTGTTATATGCCGTTTTGATGACCAACAAATCCATATCGTTCCCTAATAAATTACAAGAAAATCCAATATTGATAGCTGTTTCCACTTTATCACCAGTTAAAACCCATAATTTAATACCTGCTTCTGCCAACAATGAAATGGCATCAGGAACACCATCTTGTAATCTATCTTCAATGGCAGTACCTCCCAATAAAATCAATTCACGTTCAATTGAATCAGCAACAGCTTCCATTTTACCTTCACGATCTTCTAATGAAGAAGCAGCTATTTGATGACGTTTATTCCATTCAGTATATTGACTCCATGTCAATTCACGTTCAGCAATACATAATGTTCTTAACCCTTCAGTAGCATATTCTTCAAGATGTTTAGCAGTTTTTTCCAACATTTCAGAATTATTTTGACTTCTTGATAATCTTCCATAAATGATTGAATCGGCCCCTTTACAAAGTAATAATGCTTTTGGTTCATCATTTGGTGTCTTTCCTGGAATCTTAATAATTGAACTCATTCTCTTTCTCGTGGAATTAAATTCCAAAGTGTTTAAAACTTGGTATTCTTTAGTGATGCCATGAACATCAACTAATACACCTCGTTTAGTTGTCCCTTTGAAATTAAAACCCAAAGAACGAGCAGTTCCAACCAATGCTGCTTCATCTGGAGATTGTGCTTTCAACATCAATTTGTTTGGTTGTTTTGGATCAGGTTCAGTCATCACCGAATGACACAATGCTAATGACATCATAAAATGACGATTACATTCCAGTTGTTCTTGTCCACAATTAGTTGATGAACCAATCAAATCCTGAATGAAATCCGAAGAAACAAACGTAATTTCATCATCATAAGTTTTATTTCTTGAAACAGTATGCAACCTATCAATCATCACTTGTTTGTCCTTTTCAATCAATAATTTTTCTTTGGCTGATTCCGTATCAACATCAACCCCCATTCTTTTCCTCAAACCTGCTAATGCTTCAGTATATGCTCTACCATAAGATACTCCATTGATTGTACACTTTTTAAATTCCATTAGATTTTGAGTCAATGTACCTGTTTTGTCACTGAAAATATATTCAATTTGTCCCAAATCATCCGATATCGACCATGATTTAGGGGTACATGGGAAATCCAATTTTTCATAATACATGCCAACATCAGAATAAATGAAATATGATTGAGCAGTCTTGATGATTTCAATAGTAATATAAAGTGAAATGGGTACTAATGATTGATACAAGATTAATGACACAAAGAATCCAACAAACCCATTCAATGCTGGTGTACTGGCAATAGTACCAAATTCATAATATTCTCTTGAAGTATTGTTTTTTCTATAATATATCCCATTGACCAAACCCGATATAAAACAAATGACAAATAATAAGATGAAATTTAACAAAACATAATAATTCAATTCTCTTGACATTCTAGATTGTTTTGTTGGGGTGACGCCGGCATTAAGCATGATTTTAGTATCATCACCAGTGAAAACAACTACACCAATTGCCCATTTTGTATTTCTTAAAGTACAACCTCTTAATAATAAATTATTAATTGTGATTGCTTCTTGACTATCATCATCAGCAGGAGTTTTATGATTGGTGTACTTTAAATTCCCTTGATACGAATATAAGTTAGCATGAGGACCTTCAGATTCAATTTGAAAATCATGATCAATCAAATGATCAGCTTTAGTGATTTTTTCATTAACAGACGAATATTTTAAAGATTGTTTAACTTTCAAATTTGTCTCACCATCTAAATTTTTGGTCTCCACATAACAACAATTATCTTCATCACTAGTTGCCAATATCACTAGATCTGCTGGAATTTCATCATTATTATAAATACGCAAGACATCTCCCACTTTCACATTTTTCCAATAGTTTTTAACAAATTTCATTGTTTTGTGATGATAAGGAGATGTAGATTGACGACGACGCAGTTGGAATGATTGTCTCAAGGTTTCACTAAATGGATTATCAGAACCACCACCATCAGATCCGATCTCACTATCAAATGATCTTCTTTGTTGATCTGGATCCTGGATATCATGTTCTTCATTATATTTCTGTCTAATTTTATCAGCTCTGCCTTCTTTAGTTAAATTACGTTTCAGGGCACCCCAAACTTTTACTAATAGTCTAGTGTTCCATTTTTTGAATCTTCTCCATGTTGAAACTCGTTCATCATCAACATTTAAATTTTCATAATGATAATCAGTATTGTTATCAACTTGGGTCAAAATATGAGTAATTTGATTATTAACTTCTAAATCGGTGACAGTTCTTCTTGAATCTTCAATGGCATCTTTTATAGCAGTGATGAAAACAATGACAATTAATGGGACGGCAGCTAGCACTGGCGAAGGAACACCGAATATTTCAAAAGCTCCCAATATAATAAGTATTAAGAAATAAATATTAGCCACGTTATTAAAGAATTGATTATAAATGTTTTTAGGTAAGAAACTCAATGGGGAGTATTTAGTAGTTCTGATTTTATTCCTTGGATAACATGTATTTGGTTTGTTAGTTTCAGGATCCAACATAAAAGAAGGCAATGGTCTATTGAATGTAATTATTCGTTTTTCAGTTTTTCTATTCTTAGGATCATCTTCTTCTTCAAATCCTGTTTCTTGAGGAGGTGGTTGATTATCTTTAGGGAAATTTATGCCATGTGTTTTTGGTTTACGTATTGAAAGTAGATTGTTGAATGGTTTATGATCTTTACTGCTCCCACTGCTTTGATGAATACGAGGCGATAGGATCTGTTTCAAAGTCTTGGATCGGTTCATATTTTCCTTTTTTGGTCTCCCATGTTGATGACGTGTTGTACCCCAACGATGTCTTTTCGTTCGTTGTTTATTTTGTTCCTCTTCTCCTTCTTCGGGAACAACATATGTTTCTTCTTCATCATCATCTTCTAGTGAAGAGCTCTTTACAAACTCTTCTTCGTTTTCATCAAGAAATGGTGATTTTTGAGTATGTGAAACTGATCCCAGTGATGAAGAAGGCGGAGTGTCATTGGGAGCAGGTGTTTTAAATCTTAATGATGATGATTTCTGAGGGAATTTGCTGAATGTGGCGTTTGTGGGTGTTGGAGGCATGGAATCATCCGAGTAATCATAGTTATTATTTAGATCGTTGTTCTTGTCATGATTGTTATTGCTGTTATTATTGTTATTATTATTGTTACTATTGAACATGAGTGGATCTTAGAAATTGATATTAGCAAGTGAGATAGTGAATATAAATAGCAAAAACGGGATATCCCAAACAGTAGAATACGAATTGAAGAAGGAAGGAAGGAATAGGTTGTATTTAACAAAGTTGAGTTGGTTGTCAAATAGCCTTTGAAAAAAAAAAAAAAAAAAGACAACCAGCAGAAATATAAAATTTTTGGGCAAGAGAGAAAGAAATAACAGCAGTCGTAGTAATAATAATTCAAGGGTTAAGGTTAAGTACAAGGGATCGGATTTTTTTTGTTTTTTTTTTCATTTTTTTTTCCTCTTCCTTTTTCACTTCCGAAATTTACAACAATTACAACACTATCTCATTACAACTATAATTACAACAATAACCATATATAACTACACCAAAGCCAATTAGAGGACTGTCTCATTCTTTTATGTAGATTCGTATTGTAAGTTAATGACAAGTAAATATCATCCTCTATGTAAGTTTGCTTTTTGCAAACAATGGCAGATAGACACATGAAACACTCTAGAAACAGAAATAAGATCTAAGATCTCCCCCCTACAATTTTTTTTTAGTAAGGGCAATATAAACTTGTAAACGTGACAATAGCCGATGATCCAATCATTGGCGAATTAATGACCGAAAAAAGGATATAACGGGGTTTTATACTATTATTCCCAGCTACATAACCAGCTTCGGAGAAGAGTGCTACTATAAGCAAACTGGGTTTAGTAAAAATATCCGGAATCAGTGTTGTATTTCTTTTCTTGCCTTTTTTTTTTTCTGAGTTTATTTTTCAATCATTACTAAAATGATTCGTAATTGATCTGGTATGCTCTTTGTATCGTATTCTATAACAACTGAAATTTAACGAATAGTGTAGCTTATTTAACTTGGAATGTTTCAACTTTAAACACTGACGATGTCATGTTGGTCCATCCACCGCGGTTTATCCGATTCAATTTTGTCGTGGGTATGATGAATTCATGCATACAAATCGTATTTCCCTTTTCTCCCGATTTAGTTTTTTTTAGTTCTGCTTTTTTGTTGTTGCGGGTTTTTTTCCCGTACGCGTCTGCCTCAGACTCATATTACAAGTCTATTTTTAGCAGTTGGATCTTTCATTCTTCGACTTTCAATGATATCTATTTCAAAAAGAAGCCAACAGTGGCTGTAGTCATAAGCCGTTTACTAAACATCCAATAGGGTCTATCCAATTTAAAATTGTCTCATCTCGGTGTGTGTTGTCCTTGTCGATCTTGTTTGTCTATCAACCGATTTAGTGATATTTTGCGCAATAATTCACGCATTGCGCACAGCAGGTGACAACCCCGAATCTTACGGATATAAAATTTTAGACCGAAATATGAAAAGCCATATACAAGAACGGTTCAAGCTGAGATATTAATTATTGAGATATTTTGTCAATAGTACTTCCCAATAAATCTCCTGTTCCAGTTTCATTTAATATCACACGATCGATATATGGCAATCGGGATCAGAAAATATATGGTGAATTAATCATTGTTGTGAGAAACGCAATATATTCCAATGATCTTTGCAACAAAATTTGATCAAAATGTATTGATGAAAAATAATAGTGAGAATTGAACCTATAAACTACAGATACTACATCAGATCAGCAATATTAGATCTCTGTGATAGGGTTATTGGTGGATATTATGCTCTGGTGGCATAAAGAAAATTACTACAATGTGAAAGTTGATGTAGGGAACAAACAGTTTGTAAGAAGGTAGATTCTATTGTAATTAATCATTGAATCAATTAATAGTTCAACGATGATGGAACCACACTCACGTGATATATAGTTGTGAAATCTGATTCAGTGGTGATGAGGGCTTTCAGTAATCAAAATCCTAACTACATTCTGAGACGGGTAGTTTTTTACTAAATATATCTGGAACTGTTCAGTAACACTCCCATTCCAAAATTTCTTAATAGCTGATGTTTCACAAGACCAGTCATTGCACATTAATATGTATATGTATAAGAACCTAATAATCTATCTAAAATCAACAAACACCTACCCCTCCCTCTCTCACTTCCCCCCCACATGCTTTGCTTTTCGCTTTCTTCACTCAAGTAGCGGTAGTTGTTTCTTCCTCTACCACTTCTTCTTCATCTTCATTTTCTTTTTCAGGAGCCACGGCATATTTCTTAGTCCATTCCCTAGCCACCTCTACTGCTTTCTTCTCGTCCTTTTTCCAATCATCAGCAACATCATTAGCCAACGGATCATCTGGATTCGGAGCCCCTAATAATGCCTGAATACTCAACAATATAGTACGTATTTGTAATGCCGGAGACCAATTATCTTTCAATACATCCAAACAGATTCGACCCAATTTATCAATGTTTGGATGATATATCTTAGTTAAGAATCGAACTTTTGGTGCACACATTGGATAATCTTCAGGTAAATAAAGTTCAAGTTTAAAATGTCCTTGAGAATAAGGTGAAGCATTTGGACCAATTATCGTTACTTCGAAATAACGAAGGTTGTCTTCGGATGGAACCGCAGTTATCCCGGGAACAGGATCACTTACTAGCCTTTCTGTCTCTTTGATTATTCTTTTGGGTAATGCAGCCATGTAGATATTGTAATGGTGATAATACAGAGCGGTGGTGGTGGTGGTGGTTATTGCTGTTCCCTCCTTTTTTTTTGCTGTTTGGTTATCAATTTTTCTTTTACGCCCCTCATTGTTCGTTTTGTCTGGTTGTGCGAAGTAGTCGTGCGAGCAACAACAACAAAAAATTGAGAAGCCATTATGGAAGGGACTGGAAAAAAATTAAAGCAAAAAAAAGGGTACCACCATCATTATTATCATCAACAACAACAAGTTACAGAATACCAACGATCATGAGCAAAATACCAACCAGTGGTGGATCACCTATGTCCCATAAGATAATAGTAGGAACAATTGCAACAATACTAGGAGTTTACGTGACGTATAAAACAGGAAGTGATTTTCAATTTGTGAAATATACACCTCATTCACCAGAAGAAGTGGAACGAAGAAAAAGGGAGAATATTGGATTATCCATGAAAGTTTTGGATGAGGTCACATTAGAATTGAAACCAGAAGCTAAAGCAAGGATAGAGAAATTGATGTTGGAGAAAAGAAGAAAGGAGGAACAAGATCAACAAGAAAAATAAGGAGAAATTGATATTACATAATCGATTGAAAATTTCATAAATCTGGGGTACATAGGGAGAGAGACATACATATTTTTAAAAATAAACGTAATTCTAGAACGAAACATATCGATTACTAATGGTTATGAAGAAAACTAAAAGCGGTTGTAAAATAGCCTAGCCGTGAATTCACGAAATGTGGAGAGATAGGGACGGAGGAAGGGTATGGACTACGAGCGGGTCCTATCGAGAATTGAAAAAGTATGAGGGGTTAACCGCAACTAAAAAAGATAACAGATGCAATTATCCGAGCCGCCTTCCTGTTTGCTTCTCTAATCTCTTCGCTTCATATTTTTTTATTTCCCACCAACGCTTGACCCATATATTTTTCAACGTCATAATCACATGAACCGAAAGAAGTGGTGACACTTACCGAAATGACATAACAAAACCTTAAATTATGTACAATTGATGCTGCTTTGCCCCTCTTCAAACAGCACCTCATCCACAAACCACCCCTCCGACCGATGCATTTACTACCAATATGGAGAGGAGAGGAGGGGGTGGGTATGTCCATAACCCCTCGCTAGGGGTTTATTTTATAGATTTTTTTGTGGTTTGTGTATATGGAATAAATAGAAGAAATAGAATATAACCATTAGACAATAAAGAGAACAATAGTTAAATTACCTGCATGAACTTTTAAATTAAAGATATGAAGATTTCAGATATAGGGAAATGTGGAAAAGTGTGTATAGAGTTGACGGTATGGGGGCAAACGTTTGTGGGGTGGAAATAATTCACCGAATTTCCCCATCCCAGGGCGGATTCGATCGTAACGTCTACCGCCTCTGTGAGTCTATCGTTCGTAACGAGTGGATAAATGACCAAGCGATTTGGAAATTTCAGTTCTGATTGTTCATGGGTGAATCTATACAGAAACTAAACTGTCAAAGAAAAAAACGTATAAATTATGGAGATCGAGGGGGTTGGAGGGAGGGATAATCTGAAATTTCTAATGCATTTAATTAAAAGTCCATATTTGATTTTGATTCTTATTATTTTAATAATTATTGTGGTTTGTTGATTGCTGTATTGTTTATTTTTCGATATTTGAAAATTTCCTAATTAGGTTGTTAATTAATCTCATTAATAGGCCTAATTAGGCAATTCAAGCAAATGAGAGTTTAGATAATGCATATTGCATAAATGAAATGCATTTTGGTTTAAAGTCGTGCCCTGTGGCAAGAGGGGCAAACTGGGAAAGGAGTTTATATGTACGATTACCTAAAATTCCTTATTCTCGTAAATCATTACACAAAACTCAAGAGCTATTTCAATTGGATTTCCTAATTAGTCAAAATTTGAAAAATAGCACAAAATTAACAGATGCAGAAGAGGTTATTTTATTTTTAAACCTTTTTTTCTTTCCCACACATCATTGTCATTATTCCACCCTTTGGCCCTGTCATTCTCCGTCAAAGTTAATTTTGGAAAATATTCAATTTCATTTCCTATATAATTTTTTTTTCATCTCGTTAATGTAATATTTCCGTTATGTCTAAATAGATACTTCGCCTAGATTAATGTTATGTTTCAGATATCACCTGACTTCGGAACAACCATAACTACAACCACACATGTACACACATACACATACACATATAGACAGAGAGAATGTGGAAAGAAGTGTAGCCATACGGAATTTCATATCAATTCGTAAATGAAATCTATTGATCCACACAATTAGTTAAGAATCTGGAAATTTAAAAAAAACCCACAAAATTCTGGTTAATGGTTGCATTTCTTGGAGTGAGTTATATGATTCTTCCACCCACCACACAACCCTAACTAAAAATTCATTCCATAATTTAGCATTTTAGCAACTGAATGAGAAAAGTTTAAAAGTTAAAAAGAAGAACAAGTGTAGTTTAGTACTCCTCTTGTTCTCTGTTCTCTGTAGTATTTTTTTTAGTTAATGGGAACAATGACGTAAAAAATCAACTCCGTTTACTATGTTTGCGGGGGTTCTTTAATTAGTCATGAAACAATAGACATCAATCAAAATCAATCAGAATAAAAAAAAAGTCAATTGTTCTGGGTAACAATATATCCTATTCATTTTCAATTGTTTGTTTGATTGTTTCAAATACGTATTTGAAGCCGTTTGGGCCTGTTCTATACAATGTGGTCTTTTACGCTCACTGTTTTATACTTACGGTCTCCCCCAAACAGGCGTATGTACTCAGGGGTTAGAGTTAGAGTTTGAGTTATTGGGGGGTTGTTGGAAGGGCGGTCTTGCGGGCCCAGTGGAATAAAGAATAGAAAGTTTAAAATTTAAAGTGTGAAATATTTAAAAACCCCTCTCTCTCTCTCTTTGCAGTGGTTGAGCAATGTCATGGTTATAGATGTGATGGTTATTGACGCGCGGGCGGAGGTGGGATTATGAGGGATTGAAGAATGAAAATGATAGAGGTTACTCCACATTGTAAAGTTTAAAGTTTCATAACCCTCTCTCTTGAAGGATCTTCCTTCTTCTTCTCCATTAGTCAAAATTTCAAGTAAGTTTTATTCTTTTGGGGCCTTTCCATATATTATGATCAATTAACGAAATAGTTTTTTTTTTTTTTTAGTAGATCAAGAGAAATAGAAATTAAAATTTAAATTACGTAATGGTTACGGTTTCATTTTTCCACTCTAATTTCGTCTCTCTCTCACTGGCTAATCTTTCCTCTCTCTCTCACTAAATGTTGCTAATATTTTTTTTTTTTTGTTGGGTTCTTATTTCGTTGTTATAGATTGTTGATACTTAATCACTAGTAATGTTTGACCGTTTTGATTGAAAAAGGACATAAATGGTGTTAAAAGAGGACGATGAGTTACATTCCAGCCTCGGTTACAGATCTATAATTTCACAAGACATTAAATCACAACACCATCAACGGTTGGAATAAACAGTATTGCCCCTCTCCCATTTCTCCCCATTCATTTAAGTTCTATTTTGTAATATTTTCTAATTGTCCTAAAATTGAAGGAAATTGAGGGACGAAGACGGGGGAGGGGCAGAGTGGAGTAAAAGTATAAAGGGACACAAAAGAAATATACTGTGTAATAATGTAAGGAGAGGGGTATATTTCTTGTTCGTTGATGACCCTTGTCAATAATTATTTTGGTGGTGGTGGTATCGTATAAAAAAATAGCCGGTCGTGGCCAACCTCAACGAAAAATTGGGATAGCGAAATGCGGGGGTGGGAGGGACATTAAGGCGATAGAGGGGTTGTTGGCCGTACGCATGCAGGATTTCTATTCCATCATACACATTGTGTACGCATTATGTTATACACACACACACACACACAATACCATAACCCACAACTGTAAGACAAGAGTTGCGAAACAATTAAAAATAAAACAAAAAAAACGCAATTTCAATTAACGATTAGTCAAGTCAAAAATATTTAAATTGCGAAATTGAATTTTGGACATTGATAAAGAAATCGATTATCTAGTCATCATCAACTGCATCCACTTACGTTTACGACGAAGAATGTGTGTGTTGTGTGTGTGTGTAAGAAAATCGAGATGACTAATTAGGAAAGTGAGATTGTTTCAAGAGAACTTGTTTGATTCAATCTGTAATTAATCATGCAAATCTCTTCCTCTCCTGAAGATTAAAGTTGTAAGGAAAAGAGCAAAAACAAGGGATTTAATTGGTTAGACAGTGTTTTTGTTTGCTCTTGATATAGCAATCTTTCAAATCTCGTTTATTAAATTATTTATGCACACAATAAATTCAATTTATGTGGCCGTTTAAAATTAATTTTTTTGCTTAGGAAATTTGACAATTGACTCGACTAAAGGCGCTCTCTCTCTCTGTACTCACTCTTCCGCCCTTTCGGCCTCTACCCCAATTTAACATGCCTTGCATTCCGCTTCATTGTTGCAACTCTGTGTAATTTATACCCACCTGCCTAATTAGGCAAATGCAATAACCCGTACACAAAACGTAGATCTTTTTTAGTCTTTCAGTGTTGGGCTTTTGCGGACGAGGCAGAAGAAAATAAAAATAGCCCCAAAGCTAAAACTGACCGATCCTTGATCATTCTTTGTAGAGAATTAAGGGAGGAGCAATGCCTGTAGATCATCAAACAAAATTCGTTAGAAGCCCAAGGGGATCCACAGAGGGGCGTTTGGTTGGAAAGGGTTGCCCGCGGCCGACGGATAGGAAAAAAAAAAGGACCGATCGGGAACAATCCTAGATTTCGTAAACTTAATCATCATCACCAAAAAAAAAAAAATATAGTGTGTGTGTGTGATTTTCAAATCCCTTATGTTTCATCATCGAGGCTTGTTAATCAAAGGATCAAGAATTATACAAATCATACATAGAGGTGCTGATAACGGAACGGGAAAGGAGCAAGGTATGGTACGATGCTGCTAGACTCCGTAAGGGAGAAGGTACAACGAAAGAAGGAAAGGAAAGGAAAGGGGATCCAATTAGTTCGTCATAGATCTTCTGTCAATAGTTAAGAACTAATAATATAATTATTTTTGTACTAGTACAAAGGACCAAAAAGAACTTACATAATAATTAATTTTTTTTCCGTTTGTTAAAACAATGGTAATATAATAGAATATGGTGGAATTTTGAACACAAACGTTTATTGTTAGGCTATATATTAATATTAATATATTACTACATAAAAATACATGGAGAATGCAAATGAACAGTCCGGGACTGGCTGAAACACTGAACAGTTGTAATAATTGCTATATTATGCAATTGAATATGGAACTGCACAGCACAGGTTGTTTCTTGGTTTGGTGTACAGCAACAGTGAAGGACAATATGACAATTCAACCAACCAGTCGTCTTTTGGTACCAATACATTGAAACGAGTGGATTTATGGAGAAACTATACGTAGATGCAAAGTGTCTAAGTAAATGTAAATGCAGCAATAAGAGAGAAAGAAAAAGAAGAAACAAAGCATATCCATTTTGTGTCCACTGTGGTTAAACAATAGATACGATTACACAATAAAGAAATGAAAAAAAGTGTATGGAGGGCTCTTTTAGTTTGTTAAACAATGGGGACACACAAGCAAATTTGTCATAGGTGACAAAACCAGTTTTTACTCCACTTTGAGCCCAGGTTATGTTCATTTCATCTTCTGTATGTATGTATGTACGTGACGTAGTTAATTAACTTCCGTCATCATATTTCCATTTACTCCTCATCTCTATTATGTTCACCCACACTTTGACGATAGTAGAGATGAGGAGGACACTTTGTTCTTTTAGACGATCAAATGAGAATAAAAGGAGAAGGCGGAGATACAAGACTAAAAAGGGTTGTTTCGAATCGTAATGGGGAAGGATGTGATTTCAGGGGGGGACGATGGGGGTGTGGATGATTTAAGAAAATGTAATAAGGATCAAGAAGAAGAAGAAGAAGAAGAAGAAACAATCACCAGTTACTCCGAAACAAAGAGTGGGTGAAAGCCTGTTTATCAATTGCCTAATTAGTATAGTTAATTAAGGATTGTATAGTACATAGATGGGTAAAGAGATAAATTTTTTAGTGCGAACTAAATAGGAAGGCAGGATTAGGTGTAAATTAAAAACTGTTGGTTGATGATGATATGTCAGTGAAACGAAACAATCCTTTGTACATTATTTCCTAATTAGTTAATTGGTTGGGTAATGTTTAGTGATAAAGTCAATTTAGTTTCCCTTTGTGGGAATTTTTCAATTTAGGTTGCAGTGCAGTTAAATTAGACTTAATTTATTTTTAAACTTACATTACATTTTGAGGAGAGGAGGGAGGAGTAAAAGGGTGGGAAGGGGGGGCTTACATTCCCTGCGGGTCAGTTGCCCCACCCTTCCCTCCGGAAATGGCTTTTATTATTTAATTTAGTGACACAAAGACTTCACTCTATGGGTGTGTATACTCCTCATTCTTCCCTTTGCTCTTTAACTTGTTGAGATTACTCCACTTGTTTAACACACTGTGCATATCTTTATTCAGTGAAATTGTTACACAATATCACACATCGTTAGACATATAATGCCTGAGTGACTATTACTATGAGTATACTATGTATTATCAAAACTTATCCCTCCCTCATCTATAACAACACTCTTTTCATTTTTATATTTTCTAACAATTATATAAACCTCTGGATATCTCTGCAATTTTTCAGGAATTTTTTTTTTCAATTCTTTTTTAAATCATTATCCAAGACATATTAATAGCATTCAAATAACTACTTTCGTTATACATATACCCTTTATTATACCCTTAAATTATTATACCCCTTTATATTATACCTATTTGCTGGTCAAACATATATATTATACCCTTTTATTATACCCACATATATTATTGCATATCATAATGAACACTAAAGTTTTACCACCAGCCAACGGCAAGAAATTATGGAGAGTCAAGAAGACCCCATCCTCATCACATCCAAGAAGCTTATCCACATCATCTATTTCAAGCACATCATCAAACAACTCAAGCACATCACCAAGATCAGCATCATCACCATCAATAATACATTCTAATTCATCTCTAGAATGTATGAATAATTCTTTAAAAATTGTTGCTGCTGCATCAAAATTCACAATTAAAAGACCACCTTTAAGAAGACCAAAAAACAAACCAGGTAAACCAAAGGATTTCGTCTTTGTTGATTTATCACCTATTCAATCTGATGATTCTGAACCAACAACCACAACCACAACCACCACCACCACTACAAAACCACAAGTCTTACCTCGTGTAAGAAGAAGATCATCCAGTACCAAGAGTGTCAGTTCTGACATTCCTCCAGCCACTCCAATGTCTGCTAATAGTTCAATAAGCTCAGTTAATGATTTCGATTGTTGCGGTACTAATAACAACATGATGATGCAAGTACCACCTCCAATTGCTCCTGTTGCAATGGGTGTTGAAAATGGTTTACCTTCACCAGTTGAATCATTGGATGATTTCTTAATTAGTGAATTTGATTTATGGGAAAATCAAGTTAACTGGGAATCTTTAGTACAAGAACCACAACAACAACCACAACATCATCAAATTCCACAACAATTTCAACCACAACAACAACAACAACCATCAGTGCAGGTGCCTGGAAATCAAGACTTTTTCGACATCATGTCAATGGTACAACAACAACAAGAACAAATCAGTAAATTACAACAACAATTACATCAAATCACAACTACTAAATCAACTCCAAGCACAACATCAAACAACAATATGACTTTGGGAATGCCTATAACTACAGGTGTTGTTGGTTCTAATGACTTTACAGACTTTATCTTTTAGAGACGCCTTTTTTACATATAATAATAATCTTTTATTTCTTACGTCGTTTACTTTTAAATAAAAATAAATTTTTAGATTTCGAAAATACTTCAATTTACTGTAGAATTTATCAAGTTAATTGATAATGACCATCAGCTTCGTGTTTGGGGGACGTACGTTACTTTTTCTTTTTTTCAATGGGCTGAAAAATACGTTAAGCCGACCCGACCAAATCTCCCAGCCGAGAAATAAAACAGTCAGTACGAATCGGAGCGGAACAACAACGATAACAACAACAGAAAAAAAATAATATGTGAAAATAGTGGCTTTCAGTCAGAGACAAAAACAGGACATATACGTCCGAATAGGAAATTCAGTAGTACAGCGATGGAAGTCGACGGAAAAAAAACAAAAAAAAATTATTTCGTTTATGCAGGACTCAACACGTAAGGGCGGGAGAAGGATTATGGTTTTACGGTTTCATCAAACAAAATACAACAGGGATGATGAAGGAGTACGAATCATAATGGAATGGGAGTTGTTAACCGTTTAACGGAAGGGGGGATGTAAGGGGTGAGGGACTATGTAACGGATGAGAAGTATTTGTAACGGAAAGACAAGCCGGTGTTCTTTAAAGAAATGTAATCAGAACTCAATTGAAAATCATTTTCGCCTAATTGTTTGCATACATTATCAACATTTCCAAAGCTTAAAACAAGTTTTGTTTATAATTTGGAACACAATAAAAAAAATTTTTTTATTTTTAATTTTTTTTCCTACTAACATTTCTATTTAAAACTGCAAACTATTACTTCCATTTAATATAATTTTTTTTGAAACTCTTTGTTTATAGCAAAAAAATGAAATTAAAAAAAAAATATTAGAGAAAAACCCTATATTCTCTACAATTGAGCAATTGCAACCCGATTTCTACCTCTCATCTTTAACCCAAGTGATTTCCCTCGTGGTAGTTGTTGTGGTTTTTTAGGATTGTTTTTATTATTCAATCCGGAAAAAGATTCATCAGTATAATTTGCTTCTTTGTCAAACCTTGTTTTTGTATCCGTAGCATTATTCTCTCCTTTACTAGGTTTTTTTTCATAATAATTTTCTTCTTCTTGCTCCTCCTCCTCTTCTTCTCCTAGTTCTTGTTCGCCTCCTTCATATTCCTCCTCCTCCTCTTCTTCGTCTTCTTCATATTTAGGATACGCAAGTTCTTTCTCAATATATTCAACTTTACTCCCAACATGAATAAATGGAACATAATCATTTGATTGGACCGGTTCAACATAATCATCTTGGTCACCAGTTATCATACATTGTTTCTTAGCTTCCATAGTAAAACTGGTCACCTTACAATGACTATCCTCATCTAAATTGGCACCACTAAACCATCTTGTTTCCAATCGTTGATATATCAAATCCATCTCTGGTAATTCCCGGATTTTTTCACTCACATGATGCCACCATTCAGTATTTAAACACCATTCAATTGGCCATTGTTGTTCAGGATCATAAATATCCCTTGCAGAATATCCAAATTCCCAATTTGGCTCAGCTCCATCATTACTAAATGTATGATCTAACTTGGTATAATAAGTGAATGCATTAACAATACTGAAACTTTGTTGATCAACAGCATAATATCTCCATGCTGGATTGACTCCCAGGTATGGACTAATCAGTGGTGCAACAAGTGCATGATTGATTGCATTTTCCAATTGTTTACTATCAGTACCATCACTTCCATATTGTATCATAAATGTATCCACTTGTACATACCCGAAAAATATGGCTGCTACAACTTTGGGAGAGAATCTTTCAATAATTTGTGCAAAGATTTTCGCAGGTAATGGTAATGATTGATGATTTGTTGGTAAATGAGCAATTATCCAAACTCTTTGATGATTTCTTTCACAATCAAGCAACTCATCAATTAAGAATTTCCATATTCCATAAGAATCAATTGATAAGACATCCCAAAATGAATACAAATTTTTAACATTCCATACATTTGAATTTAATGAAATGATTTTCAATCCTTTGGAAGTGATCATCGAAAACCCAATTTGTGAATACCTAATTTGTTTTGAGACATCATGATCTATCCATCCTAATTCCAGCCAAAGATCAGCAAGAAAATCAAATTGCCATTGATAAGAATTTGAATTTTCCGTTAAATTTTTTTGCGGCAATTGATTCATTGGGAAAACATCCCTACAACCAAATGCAGGTATAACATCAACGGTATCTAAATAATGTTTCAAGATTCTATAACTTGTTTCTTGTGATTGAATATTTTTTTCTTTACTCATAAACAGTCTATCAGAATGATCAACAGTACCACCAGTGAAAATTGCAAATTCAAATGAAAGATGGTTTTGATGTAAATCTCGAATACATTGCATGGTACTATTCAATAACAATGCTGGAGTATCACAAGTATATTCACCAAATTGTCTTGCTGGTCTCCAAGTTGGTCGTTTAATCTTGGTAATATCCATAGTTAACCCTTTTTCAAAATGATTTTTACTATAACTACTATCAAAATACCCGCCCTTGTCAAAAGTTCCCGGGGTAGTCATTCCACTATCACCACCAGGTGGAGATTTTTGTACATTTCTGCAATGTGGGGAACAACATAAACTTTGACTACAATTAGCTTCAGCAAACATTTTATAATCTGATTGAAGATTGATATCACTAATATGCAAAACATGGAAAATATCACCACTATTATCCGGCGGTAAATAATTTCTCGGTTTAGGTGGCCATAATCTACTCATATCAACCAATGGAGTCTCAGGTAAAACACCACAATTTTTATCATGATAATAACAGAAATAATCACCATCTAACCCAGAAGGATTCATCAAACTTGCCATTTTTGTGAAATCATTCCCCATTGTACAATAATCTTCACTTGGATATCCATAATTCATATGACATTGAATTTCATCGTATCCAGATTCAACACACCAAGTGGAGAAAATTTGTGGGACCAAATCAGGTCTTGTCAAGGAAACAAATTTAGCGACTTGTAATCGAGTTTTACATGTCATGCATTCATTTAAATCATTGGCGGCATCGATGTTGTGTAATTCTTGTACTGCTCGATTGACTATTTCATCATCGGATATGGCTAATTCTGTGGGTGGGTAATAATTGATGTAATGTTCCGTATATGAATTGATTGATTGAGAAAAGTATAGTAATATGATTAAGATGAATGGAAACATTGTTGTTTGATTTATAATTTGAAGATTTTTGCAACAATGCAGAATCTAAAAATTTTTTTTTTGTTTTAGATTTTTTACTAAAGGGTCCCGTCGTCGTCTTATCTGTCAGGTACCAGTACCACCCCCTCCCCTCAATCCAAGTCCAATCCTGTGCGATTGTCTCGTTCTTTCTTTCTGTCTATGCACGTGCCTTATCTCTATACCTGTTTTAGTAAACTAAATATTTTGATCTACAATTCCAAATCTGAAATAAACATGATATATACAATTATATTCATAATACAATATAAGAAGTACAAAAATAAAAAATTATAATAAGCAGGTTTTGGAATCAACTACAGATCTAACTAAAATCGATCCAAACTTTTCTGAAAACCAGAATGCAAAATGTAAGGAAGACAACAACAACAACAAAACATCGAAACAAGATCTTTTTTTGAAAAAAGGCAAACAACAAATCATCAATAACCAAATAGTAATACAACAGTGTAACAAGAACCCAAAAAGGAAACTAAAAAAAAAAAAAATACTAAAAAATTAAATTCAAAAATTAAAACTCAAAACTTTTTCTTTAAAAATATAAAAAAAGGAAAACCAAATAGGTAACATCGTTTTTTTGTTAATAGTACAAAATAGAAAACGGGGACATGAATAGGAATGATAATGTAATTATGGTGAATGTGGATGTTGGAGAAATAGTATTGAATCATAGTGGAGGGAGGGGTGCAAAAATGGTTGGGGATAGTGAATGGTGGTGTCAATGTGTGGCAAAAAAAAACTATTAAATCAAATTTTGTAACTCTTCTAGTCTGTCTATAATCAATTGGGCATTATCAATATTTTGTAATTCTCGACTAAACAATTCAATAAATTGTTTACTTAAATCTTTTTGTTTATCTAGATATTCAGCTTTGATTGAATTAATTTTTTTCAAATGATCATTAACCAATTTATCTATTTTCTTTTTAAAATGATTGTTCTCTTTAGTTATCACCGTTTCTACTTCAGTAGTCTTTTGAAATAACAATTCAGATAATACAATACCCTTTCTATAATTCTCTGGTGTTTCTCCATTTTGAATGTTTTGTTTAAATGTATTCACAAATTCCAATATAGTCTTCTGTATTTGTTCTAATGTAGTGTTATTATCTCGAGAATCAGCTGTGTTACTGGCCGCCATGGCAGCCGTTGTGGTTGTGGATGTGGTCGCAGCTGTAGTCGAAAGACTTTTGGATGAGGTACCGGAGGGTGAATGCGGACGACTATTGTTTGTGGTTGTACTATTGCTATTATTGCTACTACTGTGACCGCCAACAATAGTTTTAAGAACAGTACTTGGAGCAGCAGAAGCAATTGTAGTATTAAAAGACGTGGTAGCAGAGGCAGCATTAAAAGAAGGAGCAGCAGTAGCAGTATTAAATGAAGTAGAAGTTGAAGCAGCAGTAGGGGCAGGAGGAGGAGGGACAAGCCTTGAGCTGCTACTACTACCAGTAACATTAACAGAATTATCACTACCACTAGCTAGGGGTCCAATGATATCATTTTTGTGAATTATATGTTGAATAGAAGGATGTGATTGTCTGGGAGGTTGTGGTTGTTGTTGATTTGTTTTAGTAAGACTACTACTTTGAGCTTTCAAAGTTTTAATCTTGTCACTTAATTCTTGTAAATCAAGAGCTGCCAGTTCCAATTCTTCAATAGGACTATCCGTTGTCATTTGTACAAAATCATAATAACTATCACCATCTATCTCAGCTAATGTGTTGGGTATTTCATGATTAACCAGAATGCCATTTTTCAGATATAGTTGACGTCGATGTAATGCTTTTTTAACTGCACCTGCTAATTGACGTTGTAAAGTTCTGACAGTAGGAACTATGAAATCTTGATGCTTATTATCTACTTTTGTTTTATAATATCTCGATTGAATCAATTCCCATTTCTTAGTTTGACTTAGTGTTCGATCACCAACGTATTTAAATGGTTTAATCCTGACAATTAAATATATAATTAATTTAATATCATGAGAAGATAGTTTGATACGATGTGGATTTTTCATATGGTCGGGTATTTGAGTACTTGAAGAAGTTGAAGATGATGATTCAATGCGATTAGTTAGTCCTCCATCGATATCCAATGGTCTAGTAGAACCAACAATGGATGGAGCTGTTGATGTAGTAGTAGAAGAAGAACCCTCTATCACCACGTCGCCACTATCTTTATCTTCATTCTTAACATTCAAATTCAATCTTTTCGCAATTGAAGATGATTTCTCTAATGACATAATATAATTTTAATAGAAGAACACTTCCTCTTCTTCTTCTTCTTCTTTTTGTTCTTTATTTTATTTGCAGAAATGCTAATGATGATGAATAATGGGGGACTTTTTCCTTTGATCTGTTTGATCTGCAAGTATTAACAAAGAAACCCAGTTATCTTTTACCACTATGGTTGATTTGGGGGGTGGTTGCTTTTTTTTTTTGCTGTCCCTGGTAAATATACTGTTAGTTGTAATATAAAATTTTACTTTCAATTTCCTTTCGTTGTTAAATTTTTTTTTTTCTTTTCCTCCCCTTTGTTAAATTGGAAATCTATTTTGTTTGAGGAAAAGAAAGAAAGAAAGAAAGAACAATAAAAAAAAATTTTTTTTTTTTTTGACAGTTGAATGGGGGATTGTTGTTGGGTATTTCTATGAAAAGAATTGTATGAACAACCAATTGGGAATCAATCTAGTGAAAAAAAGAAAACAAAGCAAAACAATAAAACAAATAATAATAATAATGCAGGGTTCTTGAGTAATAGTGCTTGTTTCAGAGACAACAACAGCAAGTGGGGTGTGTGTGTGTGTACAAAGGGTAGCAAGTATTTGTTTGTTGTTAGTGTGTGAGGTGAGCCCTAAACTGAGTAAGGGGGACAAAAGTATTTGTAATTATAATTGAAATTTTAATTTTTGTTTATAATTTTTCTCGCTTTAGAAATCTTGATGGACAAAATTATTTGACCTATTTTTCTAGTGGGTGGTTATTATTGTTGTTGTTGGTTGTGGTTGCTGGTAAAATAATGGTAGTGCGCGCGTGCGTGTCCCTGTGCGTATCTGTATATAAAAATTAAAAATTAAAATTGTATGTGGGATTTTGTGCAATATTTTTCTATTGATTTAAAGGGGGGATCGCGAAGGCGGAAGGGAACGATGGGCTGGACTGGAGCTGGGCTGGGCTTGGGGGAACGTCGTAGTAAGGGGCGACTGAGTTAGGGCGACCAATATATTTATCGCTATCTACTTTCTAATTTAGTGGGTGGTCGTCGTTTATTGTTGTTCGCTTGCGTATTGCAGGATGTGTTGCTTTCCACTTTTGAAGAAGGTAATATCAAATGATTGTGTATCTCTATGTTTTCTTCTCTCTGTGATAGATGTGGTGGTGTGTAATCTTTTCGCCCTAATTTTGTTTTGACTTTATTTTTTCTTCGTGGTGTTGTTTGTTCTGGTTTGGTCTGGTCTGGTCTGATCTGGGTGTGTGTCTGTCTGTCTGTCCGGCGGGACGCTCGTGGGGTTTCCTTTTTTTTCGTGGTACCGATTTGCGAGGTTTGTGTAGTAGGGGAAGCAAAAAGGAAAAAGGAGAAATTTTTAGTAATAATTGGCCAGGGAAAAAAAGGGGGAAAATCGCCTTAAATTTAAATGAATTTTTTTTTTTTTTTCAATTTTACTCATCACCAAAGAATTCGCTTTTTTTTTAAAGTTTTGACTTTTTAGCGTTTTCTTGGGATATTGTTGGGTTGATTTGGATTCTTTTTCCACTAATACAGACACTGAACTTTTTATTTTATTTTATTATTCAATCTTTTCGGCGTTTTTTTGCCGCATGAAGTATTCGTATGCGTTGTCTAGTTATAGCAGAATGCATCTGCTACTACGTCTTACCTCTGATATTTCTAATCTAAACAACTAACTACATACAACCCATGTGATTGTTCCCGCATCGCATATATCCTTCGCCATGTCTGTAAATGAAGCACAAGAATGATCAGAAAAAAAACTGTTGGGACTGGGCTGGGCTGGGCTGGGCTGGGCTGGGCTGAACTGGACTTGAATGGAATTGGTTTGTTATTTTCCAACAGTTTGGGATTTTAGGATTTCTGTTTGATGTGCAATCACCTGTGTAACGCATAATTGAAAATTACAAAAACCAAAAAAAGAGATTAAATGTACCAAAACAATCATTTATTGTGTTGTATTTTATTTTACCTCTATTTTAACTCTTTATGGGTTTCATAAATACGTTTTCCCTGACTGAACCCCCCAAAGAAGACGCGTCCACCTTGATATTGACAATCCAACCAAGAAATCATCACCAACTTATGCGATTAGGTCATAGAGTGCGTCACTAACTCCAGCCTATTTCTTTAATTTTTGTGTTATCCTTGTCATAATTTATAGATCACAAACAAAGTTTTGTTGTCCGATGTTCCGTTTTCTTTGCTTTCTTTCTCACGTATTTTGTTTCAATACAGAAGAGAATGGGTAAGAGAAAAATAGCATGTTGTACATAGAAGATTTGTGTGTGATGCAAGTACGAAGGTTCGATATTTTTTTTTTTTTTTTTTTTTTTTTTGATTTTCATTCCTGTATTTTTTTTTTCGTGCATACCACTGGCTAACCATCATGATAATCCATCTTCAGTTGCCTGATTCTTAATACCTTGATTTCGGTTAGGTCAGTTTTTTATTGTCTTTTTTATTTAGTTTCTTGCTATTCTGATAGACTAACCAATTAAATTAGTTTTTAAACCAATTTAAATTAATTTATTTTGTGTGTTATCGTTACCATCACAACAACTATTACTGATGATCCCTTTCCACCCATTTTTTTCTTTTCTTTTAACAGCTTTTTTTTATCATCAGCCAATTAGATCGTGACAAAAGCAGAAAGGGCCAACAATGGGCGAGGGACCCGAAACCGTTTGTCTTTTTACAACGTTCCATTGGGCACTGTTGTAAATTGAAAATAAAAAAAAGTGCTCTTAACACAAGTCCACCCATGAAAAACAAATGTGAATATTTTTTTTTTTCTTGCGTTCCGGGTCCCCGTAGTTGCAGCAAACAGATATAGGCTGCCAAAAAAAAAAAAAAAAAAAAAAAAAAAAAAAAAAAAAAAAAAAAAAAAAAAAATAAAAGAGCAAAACGAAAAATATGCATACTTGAGAATCCAAGCGGAATGAAACCTGGGTTTTGGAGGGGTGTCAAACAAAGATATACACACAGCAAATGCACAGTTTCCAATACGTTTTGGAGGGGACTACAGGGAAAAAGCACCAACAAACTCTACGAAAAAAAAAAAAGTCTAAAAGCTTGATTTGATGTGATTTTGCCTTAATTTGTTTGAGCTTACAACTTTAATGTTGAGAAATGGCGCAAATTAGAATTGATCATTGTATAGTTACTTGAAACAAAGAAATAAGAAAAAGTGTTTGGTATAAAATGAAAAGGACAATACCTTGTGACTGAGCGGACCCCAAAAAAAAAAGGGAGCAGCACAAGAAAGAAGAACAAGGAGAAGAAAACATACGCTAGACTCAATAAATTGCATAATTAACCATTGAATAATTGGAAATAAATGAATAAGTTTCAAGTTGTCTTGAGTCTATTATATCAATTATATCAAGTGTTTTTCAAGCAACCTGTGTGAAGTGAATTGAATTTATTTGTTTATAATTAGAAAATGCCTTTTTTTTTTCTCACTCTCACTTTTCTCACTAACAAGGAGTACAATTGTTTGTTTATGCGAATTATATTCCATCTGCAAACTCTCACACAGTAATTTTAAAATTGTAAATATTTTTTTTTTAAATTTATGCAACTTTGCATATCGATATAACATTATTACCCAACCGAACCAACCAAATTCTTTGTTTTACTTCTGACTTTCTGTTGTATTTGTCGTTGACGCGTAATTGGAGATACATATCTAAAACCCAATATTATATGTACGTACTATGATTTAATATGAGAATTCCTTTCCAAAACAACAACAGCATCCAAATGGGGGTTCGGATATTATGATCCACTACCACCATTAACAATTCTTTTGCAATTACTTGGATTCAACTTACTACCAATTGTTGTTTCTCCACTTCTGCAATGTCGGGAACTTCGACATGTTTACCGAACACTGAAATATGTATGTTGTTGAATTGCCTTCACCACAGATTGCTTTTGGGGTGAAGCATGTTTTAATCCAACTGGTTTTAGGGTATTTCTGGAGCGAAATTTAATGCAAATTCTAGGAACATACATTTAATAGATAATAAGAAATCTTACATATTCTTTTTCCGCCCGCCGCCACTGCCACCGCCCTGCCCTGCCCTGCCCCCAAAACTAAAATTCTTGGTTTATCTCTATCCTATCTATCGTCATAATAAGATAACAAAGAGGTGAGAGTTTGAAAGTGGTTCTAGAATTTTGACTTATTATTAATACTTTGTGCTTTTTTTTTTGATTATATACATCTTATCCAATTTGAAAGAACTAGCCCAAGGCAGAGTGCCCCATTCACGAATAGATAAATACAGGAGATTAGAGAGAGAAATGTCTAAATTGACATCTTTATTGTGTTTTCTTTTCCAAAAAAAAAAACAACAAATATGAAAAATAAACCACCCTTTTGGTATTATTTCATTGTTTATGAAATTTCCAACTGCAAAACAAATAATTTTGTCCTTAACAAATACTCATTTTGATTTTCAGCCCGTGACAAAATTGTTTATTTTTTTTTTTTTTTTTTTCTGGTGGCCCACTCTAACTAAAAAATTAGAGACAACAACAACGACTAAAAAAATAAAAATAAATTTTCTTAAAAAGTCTAAAATTCCCACGGGCCCCACCACCACCACACACTTCTCTCTCTCTGCCCGCCAATTCTACCCACCAGCACGAATATTTCCACCGACTTGAATATATAACTTTGATATCAACCTTTGTATATTACCTTTTGAAAACTATATACTTTCTCAACTCAATCCAACCCATCCAGCCCATGCATCGCTTGCTTCTACCCCCCTCTAATCTATCATTTAAACCATGCGTAGGAACACACACACACTAACTAATCAACTAAAACGTTTTTATTTTTTTTTTTGCGGCAATTCAGAACAATAAGAAAAACCAAAACCTATAATTACTTAATCAATTTGCCAAAAACAGTGTAAATGAAATGTATGTACTTGTAGCTCTTTCTTCTTACTTCACATCTTTGATAGTTTTGAAACAACATACTTTATATATATATCTTGTATGATTGTTTGAGTTCCTTTGTGGTTATTTTTTTTTCTCTCTCTCATTTGCAACTTGACATGACAACTAATAATACTCTTGTGGACCCTCCCATTATTCTCAAAATCACAGTCAAATGGTCAACTACCGCTATGACATCAATCGTGACTAAATATACCAACCATATTGAGACGCGTCGTTGATAAATTCGTGCAATAATTACACATTTTGATTGATGTTTTGACGTTGGTGACTTAGGGGGTATTCCGGAACCCGGTCTTCCCCTACTTACACTACCTGTTGTTGCATAATTACCCACCACGCTTTAAGTACTCTTCTGATACTTTGAACTTCTTGGATAGGACATAACAGTTGCATTTTTCTTAAAACCAGAAATATCTCAACAGTTGGGTTTAGTCTAGTTACTCTCTGTCATGTGTATTATTAGTTTGCGTCCCAATTGTGGCCATCTCTTGAAGGTGGGAGTTCTTATATGTTGCTTTACGTTCTGGAATATTTGCATAGGCCGAATTTAAGCACCAGTTCAGAATCTACCATCAACGTTTAACTTTGTTGACTTTAGGAAAGTCTTGGTTATCATTGGGAAACAGGGAGATTTATTTGGAAGGGATATACACCATTGGCAAATTTGTTTTTTTTAACATTGATTGCATCTGTCTAGCATTATCACTAATGGTTTACAAGTTAGTATGACTTATTGTTTATTGTATATGATAATCAGGTAATTGAGATGTTCTAACTCAATCTATACCAATAGATATCCTTTGTTGTATAATATTCAGTTATTCAATAGTTTAATATATATCAGCCAAAAACATACACATACATATATATAAGTATAAATATAAATTATAAAAGGAATTCAAAAAAATTCAGAGACAACAGAAAATTTTTTTGTTTCAGAAAATATGTTTGCATTATACCAAAATACCCAGGGAGCAAAGAAAGTAAAGAAAACAACAGAAAAATTTTCCCGGTTTTACTAAAAAAAAAACCCTTCTTCCTCCTGTTCACGACGAAATTCCTAGGTTATTTTTTTTTCCCTTCATTTGCTATTTTAGAAATTTAATCCAGTAGTGAAAGAACTAGTTATACTCTTAATATCATCCTCAATATGATTCATATCATTATTATACCGTCCACCATCATAATTCTTATCAATTTTATTTAATTTATTATAAAAATTAGCACTCAAACTATTATTCCCATCAAAAACAGTTTGTTTCCCATGTAAAGCAGGCCACATTTCATCTTGTAATTTAATCATTTGATTAGAATCATTTTGGGTTCCATTAGCTGTACTATTCTCATATGATAATAAACTGGCACTATCGAAATCAGTCATTGAATTGACGGCGCCAGAACGACCAGCTTTTGATTTACCTGAACGATGATTATGATTATTATATTGACCAGCAGTTGTAGGTGGTCTGTTTTTGGTAGTTGTGTTATTATTGTTTAATTGAACCATGGATAATTGTAAATTGTCTAATGGACCATCAACAAGACATCCCTTTTCACGGAAATGAATTAATAAATGATTCCATAATCTGTTACGACATAAAGCACGAGGATTACCCAAGAGGATCAATCCATATTTAGCTCTTGTTAAAGCAACATTTAATCTTCTTGGATCACTTAAAAACCCAATACTTTGAGAATCATTAGCACGAACACAACTTAAAATGATGAAATCTTTTTCTCGACCTTGGAAAGCATCAACACTAGTGATTTCAACATCAAGATATTGATCACGTTTATCTAATAATGTAGAATTCATCAGCATAAATTGAACTAAATATGCTCTTTGACCTTCATATGGTGTGATTACACCAATTTGTTCTGGTTGAATACCATCTTT
Source organism: Candida gigantensis (assembly GCA_030557085.1). Lineage (NCBI taxonomy): Eukaryota > Fungi > Ascomycota > Pichiomycetes > Serinales > Debaryomycetaceae > Candida > Candida gigantensis. The sequence continues at coordinate 34,983 of JAKTVG010000357.1, forward strand.
AAATAATTTGGTAATGATTTTTTCAACATTCATAGCCTCGACACGATTCAAGTATGAATTACCACTTGCACTTAATTCTTCACGACCATAATTTGCCCAAAACATCATTGGAGTATCAATAACAGGCCATGGGAACGCAGATTCTTCAATTAATCTATCATCACTAGTAACCCCATTTTGTAAAGATCCTTCATAAAACATATTACTTGGGAATTCAGATAAACAAGGATGCATTCTGTATTGTACTTCCAATCTAATTGGAACATGTCCTAAAAATACCAATCTCTCAAACAAGGATTGTTTCAAACCAGCATCCGCAGCTTTTCTATCCAAGATAACTGGACCTAATTGTTGATGATCACCAACTAAAATAACCTGCTTAGCACCTTTGACAATTGGGATTAAGACTTCTGGTTCAGAAGCTTGAGTACTTTCATCAATTAACACGGTACGGAATTTGAATTGAGATAATCTTCTATCAGCAGCTCCAACACAAGTACAACAAACAACTTCACATTTATTCAATACTTTCATCTCGGAACTTCTTAAAAGTTTCAAATAATTTCTTGTATCGGATACTGATAATTCACCAACTTGATTCTTCAATTTAATCAATTTCTTCAATTCACCTTTAGAATTATTATTGACTAAATTATGTAATGCCAAATGACTAACAGAACTCTCAACATCTTCACGGGATTTAGCAGTTAATCTAACAACTTTTAAACCCAACAAATCTAATTTAGCAGCCAAATGATCAACAGCAACATTGGAAGGAGCACACACTAATATCTTCTCCTTGTTTAAATGAGACAAATGATAAATAATGGTTGCTGAAGTAACAGTTTTACCAGTACCTGGCGGTCCTTGGATCAATGATAATGGTCTTTGCAAAACAGTTCTAACAGCATTGGTTTGAGATATGTTCAATTCAGTTAATTTTTGGTGAGAAAATTTCTTTGGTAAACGGATATCAAATTCAATAGCATCAACTTCATGTCCCAATAACTTGTGATAAATATATGAAGAAACCGACTCTTCATTCGTAGCAAAATCCTTCATTGCTTGTTGCATACGATCATATGATGTACCTTTCCAAACAAATTCAGCAGTAAAATCAGTAGTCAATTCAGTTGGCGGGGTAATCTTAGATGGATTCAATTCTAAAGTGAATTCCTCCTGGTACGCATTTGGTAATCTTAAAATATATCCGCTACCTTCCCAAGCGTCACCGCGGTTACCATTATATCTCAAGATAATTTCATCACCAACGGCAACTTTCAAATCAGTTGTTTCAAATGTAGATAAAGTGAATGAAGCCAAATGCCTATTGTTTAAACCTAATGCCCATTTCACTTGAATATGTTCCAAAGCTTGAGACTCTTTTAAATTCTTATCATAATCAGCTTCTAATTTAACTAAAGGACCAAAAGATCTTTGATATTGGAAAGCATCATTGTATCTCATCAAAATAGGTAAAACTTCTTCCTCTTTTTCTTCATTGTTTTCAATATCATTGATGGTAGCAGCTCTATTTAATCTCCATTGAGCTTCTAATTTGGAAATTTGCTGCGGGGTAATTAATTTGGCATCAATTAAATCATCTTCAGTTGGTGATGGTGCCAACCAAGATAAAAATTGACGGTCTTCAATCAAAGCTTGCCATTGGCTCGTATCCCAATTGATATCTTTCGACCGAGCACATGGCAATCGGCATAGTATCACCACAACCGATTCTTGTTTGGCACTCACAAACCCTAAAATAAACACATTTTTATTACCACAGTTGTAACATTCCAAAGTAGTGTCACCTAAATCTGATTCTTCATGAAGACTAACTTGGTTATGACGTGACATGATCAAATGGGTAACAATATGGGAACTAGATGAGTTTGTCTTTGCATTACAAAACCATTTGTTACATGTGTTACATTTGATAACTGTACATGGGTTATGAATTCCACAATATGCACATGCATGTTCATAGTGTTGTTCATTTTCTTGACTGAATGGATACCCTTGTTCAACTAAATTATTAGCCAGAAATTGTTCATCTTGCAAATACTTAATCATTTCTGCTTCATTATACTGATTAATGGTATCAGTATCAGACTTGCCATCGGAATGGTCGAATGAGTCGTCATCATCATGGGGGACGGAGATAATGTTGGATGCAGTGGAATTGAAGTCTTGCAATTCTTCTTCTTCTCCACCGCCAGTTTTCGTGTCAAAATTGTGAAATAACAAATTACTCATTGGATGGGTGGGTTTTCTGTTAATTTAATTAAAAAAACAATATCAGTTATGTTGTAAGGATTGTCCTGATAAGATGGAGTTGTTGTAAATTTTCTCTTTTAGTATTGTTCAAAAAAAAATATGATGTTGATAATCGGGGGGTCTCTAAAAAGTTCTCGAATTGTTAAATCAATACATCTGTAAATGATAGTTTAGTTGTCAGATAATACCAAATAAATACTGAAATTGAATCACTAATATGAAAAATTTTCACAAATGAATTTGGTTATTTTGGTGCATCGAATATTAGTAGCAAGATTTTTTTTTTGTCTCCTTTTTCAATCGTTTGTGTGGTCTCCAATGCGATTATGATTCATCACTTTTTGGGCTTTTGTTAGAGAGAGGCAACAAAAAAAATTTTTCTTTTCTTTCTATTCCTACGCACGTGATCCTCCGATTTTGCACGACCAGGCTTTAGATCTCAAATATCAAGAAAACAGAGGTTGGTGATAACGCCATTGTTTGAACAAATAAACAAATAGCTTAAATTATTTGCCACTACTATTGGGGGTTGCGAGGAAACAATAAGTTAGCACGTGTTTTTATGGCGGGACCCCACCCACCATCTCGTTTTTTAAAGTCTAAAATTGGTTGTCAAAATCCCGACCACGTTGAACTTTGATTCAACTGGTACTTGTTTGTAATAGGCGTATGTAAGAAGTATTATTAAATGGAGAAAGCTGAAATAATCTAGAATTGATATTAGCACCATGTTGGTGTACGTAACGCAGATCAAAAAGAGCCACAGTCATTAAGTCTTTCGATGATGATGATGATGATGCCGATGACATATATAATATTTTAATGCCAAGTTGATATCTAATATCTTTGGGTATTGGATTTTCTTTTAGGAGACTCATGGGCACATCAAGACATCAACATTCATGTCTGTAACCTGTCGTTGGAAACAGTTTTCGTATATCTCTTAGTACTTACTAAATATCACTTACGAACGGTTCTTGGGTCCAAAAGCTACTTGCAAGCTTATCCCGTTGTCATTACTCCGTGGTTTCATACTATAAATCACTTTACAGAAGAACAACCTCAAACACAGCAAATGTTTCAGCTACTGATCAACACCCCCCTTTGGTTGCAAGGATACTTTGCGACAATCCATATAGTCACAAATGAAGGCAATGGATAATTAAATTCCCTGCTGAAAAAAAAAACTACAATGACAAGGCTACTTTACACATTTGAATTAAGTCCAAATTACATTCAGATCTGTTGTTGCGTATCCCGTGTAGGATTCAGACGCGACTGGAGTTGGTATTCTGCGAGTACAAGACGTACATATTTCTGGACACGCTTGATGAAGTAAGCAGTGCCCTTTATCAACCTGCAACCAAGGGTGGCAATCCCTTTCCCATGGCATTCCCGTATCAGTGACGATCTTTATCTAATTTGGGTATTGTTATTTTGTGTTACTCATTCTCTTCGAGTATGCGTGCATGGATGCATGTTTCCTATTTAGTTTGTTAACTATGTGTCCCCTTTTCTCGCTCTCTCTAACTCTAACTCTGGCCCCCTCATACATACATACATTAACACACAGACAACAACAAAAAAATAACACATCAAACCAAACACGGCCAAAAAATATGGTGGTGTTGTTTTTCAACTCCAAGGACGAAAAAAAACATACAGAGAATTTTTTGATATCTTATAACCACTTGAATCAACAACAACACATCTGTTAACATCTTGGTCAATACATTTGAAGTTGATTACTAAGCGAGAGGATCTACTATCACTTTTTTATAAACGCAGTCACCCACTCATTTGAAACTCCCCATTGTTATCCAACTCCAGATCAATTGGAGTAATTTTTTTTTTTACGACAGGCAATATTATCCACTATATCAATACACTCGAACTTTATAAATGGCACCAAGATATCAGTCAGCCTTTCATAAGATAATATCCCGTGATAAGGGGATATTTGAAGGTAACAATTTCCTTATATCTACAGATACAATTAACTGGATCCATATACACGCATTAACTATTACAGAACATGGGCAATTGTATTCTTCTGATTCTGACGATAATCACTATTTGTTACTACAATCATTGCAATCATGTTACATCCAAATATATCCTGATTCAAATGTCATGGGCGGGAATAAAACCACAAATCCTCAGCCACAACCAACGACTTCAAGTAGACGTAACATTTTGAAAAGAAGCAGTAATAACCAAGATCAACAACAACAGCAGCAACAACATGAAGATAATGAACATCAGCCACCGGCAATTTTTATTAAGACATTCGAGAATGATAAACTATACATCAAAATCCCTTCAAAAACAAATTTTGGAAATCTTGTGAGTTGTCTAATAGTTTGGCAAAATTTGAAACCTCAAGGATTAGCGAAGAAATGGTATAATGAAAACAAGGTGGTACGTAGATTCAAGCCCAATGAACCAACTCATGAATTATTGGTTTGTCGATTTAAGATTTATGGACCTATACCCAATAAGTATAAGAACTTGAATATTGTGCCGGGTCCAAAAGCCCCAATCTATCAACCAAAAATTGATGATATAATGACAAGCCTTGACAACTCATATATTATTCCACAACAAATTCTGGCAGATAACAATAACAGTATAAACGAAGGGTGGTTTTATACTATGGGTGCATTAAATTCTCATGGGATATTGAATTTTGTCAGTGAATTGGATGGAACTTTATTGTATTCCATTGATATTAAAACAGTTCTAGCTAGTGAAATTAGAGAAGTTCATAATTCGATTTTCAACAGTTCAAATGTTTTGTTTATTGGTCAATTGAAAGAATTGAGGTATAATAATGTGATTAGAACGTTAAGCACATTATCACAAGATCAATTGTTAATGCCATTTTTAACGCGAGACGGTAAAATCATCCCCAATAATCAAAGAATATTAATTGAATTTCCATTGCATATAGATTTGGAAGATTGGTATGTTGGGTTAAATTATTTTGCCAAAAGAGAATATATTGGATCTTTTGATAATGATTCAAAACTACTGATTCCAGTGGAATATCCTAATTTACAAGATTTCAATAAAGCAAATTTCCGAGTATCAAAGAAAGTTTCTATTGATATAATTGAAGCCAAATTTGAAAATACAACTAGTGAGAAAAAGGGGAAAATATATGCTGAAGTTAGAATGTGGGGGTTCCCATGGTCACGAACTGCAATTGTCAATCATACAAACAATCCATTTTGGAAAGAAGAGTTTCTGACTGATTTACCCATTTCAACACAAATGGTTCATATTTTAATTAAAAAATGTTCATTTAATGATTCTTCATATTCTGTTGGTGATAAATTAATTGGAACTGTGTATGTCACTCCGGATATTTTGGCAAAACAAATTAAGACTAGTTCGACTATAATGACTAGTAGTGAATCGAATAACGCTATACAAATGAATACAATTCCAATATCAACAAGTGCTGCAGGTGGTGGTGCTGCTGCAGCATCAAACACGAACGGTGGAGCTTTGGATATAGTTCGATTGACAATCTATGATACAAACAATATTCCAATTGGTAAATTATTATTGGAAGTTAACCTCAAAGAGTATCATATACTTTCTCCTTCATTTTTCAAACCTTTAGAAAAGATGTTGATTAATGCACCAATGAAAGATTTGATTAAATTTTGTAATGAGAATGTTCCATCTTCAGATTTTGAACGTGTTAGTTTAGTATTATTGGATATTTTCCAAAGTCTTGGAGTGGAAGATAGTTGGTTTAAAAGTTTGATGGAAAGTGAATTAGTGAATATTGATATAATCACAAGGAAGAATTATCATCAACGAAACAGTCAGGATCAAGTAATAACGGGGACTCAACAATCTTCACATAATAATGTATTTAATACATTATTTAGAGGATCATCTATTTTTTCAAAATCTTTGGAAAAATATAATTTACGTGTTGGACAAGAATATCTTGAAAAAGTATTTGGTAATTTTTTTGCCAAGATTAGTAAGGAACGGAAAAATTGTGAAGTTGATCCTAGATATGTTAGAATTCAAGAGAGAGCAATTAGGAAAGGGAAAGATATTAATGATAATTCGTTTTTAAATGGAAATGATGGCGATGGTTATGATTCCGATGATTCTGATGATTCTGATAATGATGATGACGAAGGAAGTGATGATAATGAGTATGATGCAGATAAGGAAAGAGAAAGAAACGAAAGAATAAAACAAATGGTTGAAGAAAATTATCAAAATTTGTATGGATATGTTGAAGAAATTTGGCATAATATTTATATAACTTCAAATGATTTACCTGATCAAATTAAATTACAATTGAAAAATTTCCGAACAAAAGTTGAATTAGTATGTGATCCAGAAGATAAAACTACTAGTTTAAATTGTTTATCAGCTTTTATATTTTTAAGATTTTATTGTCCTGCTATTTTAAATCCTAAATTATTTTATTTGGCTAAAAATCATCAAACTGGAAGTACTCAAAGAACATTAACATTAATTGCCAAGATTTTACTTAATCTTGCTAATCGTCAAGAATTTAGTCCTCATAAAGAACCACATTTAGTTAAAATGAATGTATTTTTAAGAAAACATTCACCAGAAATTTATGATTATTTTGATAAAATCACTGGTAGGAAAAATGATTTTAATGAGAAAAGATTAGAATTAAGTCATGAAGTGAAAAGATTTGATTTAGGATTAGATCAAACATCGAATGAATTATTAACTACTCCTTATTTGATTGATAAATATTTACGATTGACTGAACTTGTTCATTTATTTGATTATAATAGATATGCGAAAAAAACCAATGGAAATAGTAGTACAAGTAATCCAGTGACTCCTATCAATAGTCCATCAAAAGATTTTGAACCACAACTGTCACAATCTCATTCTGGTACTGGTACTCCAGAATTAGATCCGATTTTAAAATTGAGTGATTTACAATTGAATTATGAAAATAAGTATCAAATTGGATCATTAGAATTTGAAAAACTGGAATTTTTAGAATTGACTGGAGATAATGAAACTGAGGGGTTTATTAAATCATTATGTAAAGGAAATGAAGAAATTTTTTCATTTATTAATTCAAATATAACATTAAAAGATATTCAAAAACAAAGTACTAAAATAATGAATAAAATTCAAGAATTAGAAATATATTTAGAAAATTATGAATTTCCTAAGAATTTTAAAGATCAATTGATTTGGGATTCATTTACTGATGATATAATGAATAAATGTTGGTTAGATAATAGTCGAATTTGTTTAATTTCTTCTGAATATGTTCCTTCAAATAATCAATATAAAAGATTAGTTGATCATGCATTAGCTGGATTGAAATTGAAATTCAATGATCTGCAACCATTGAATGGAAACACATCAATAGCTAGTTTGATGAATAGCACTACAGATCTGCCATTAGGTAATGGGAATAATAATGGTCATGGAGGTAATGAACGAGAACGTAGATTAAGTTCTAGTTTTAGTACTAATAGTATTGGGAGTGTAATTAAATCCAATGGGGGGTCAAAAAATCCATTTAAAAAATGGTTAAGAAAAACTTAGAAAACAGTAATATATTTATTTATTTATTTATTTTTTTGTTTGTATTAATTAGTAATTATTGTATGTACTATACATAGTTATGGTGTAAAAAAAAACAAATGTATTAGATAATGACTGTAAAAAAGTGGATTGCAAAAAACGTGGGAAATCGATCGATTGATTAACCGATCGGGCGCAGCAATACGGCCGTTTGTTATTGTTCCCGAACTAAAAAAAAAAAAAAGAAAAAAAAAGGAGAGCAATCGGCCGTAACAACAATTATATATGATCATCTATCTGATCATCTACTTCTTCATCATCTTCTTATCAGATGAATATTCTACAGGGTGTTTTCCGTTATCGGAAAGATGAAAAACTCCGGGAGGAAGAAGAAGATAAAGATAAAGGTCAAACGAAAGTGTCAAAAAAACAAAAACAAAAACAAAACCAAAACAAAACTGTTAGACGAGGACAAAGAGATGGCGGGGTGGATAGAAGCGGTGGTGGTGGAACCCATTGAGAGAGTAAAGTAATATTAATTCTCCTCATCTGTAAAATGGGCTTTTGAAAAAAACACATCTCATCTCTTAACAGTAGTAATAGTAATAGATAAATAATACTCAACGCCGATTCAACCGAGTAACTGTAACAATAGTAAACTTTTTGTAAAATTCCTTTTTTAATTTATTTCCGTGGCCGTGGCCGTGGATAAGTGAGTGAGTGAATGTCACACGGACCAACAATTTCGTGTGTGTATGGTAGTACGACATCATCGCCATAGAAATCTTAAAAATAAAAATAAGAAAACACAACACAACTGTTTATTTTTTGATGTGGCAGTGTTGTATTGTGTCTAATATTATTTTCTCAAGTCAATTACGAAGTGTAAGAAACGTCTAGGTTGAGTTAGTGGTGGGGAAAGATACGAAATGGGTGGATGTTATGTAAGACGTGTTCATTATGGTGTCATTATATTTATTTACTTAACCCAAGGCTTGTATTTGCTGTAGTGCGTACAAAAGCAAATGCCGGGGACACGTATGGTACCGCGAGATTGGTGGTAGTGGTGGTAAGTGTTAGTACGAGGTGGTGGCAGCAGTTGGCGGTAGCACAATGTTTGACCACTTGCGCACTACCATACATGCCATTTGGTTTGGCGTCTCAACAAAAAACCCAAAATGTAAACAAAAAAGAAATTTTTTGGCTTCCCAAAATTTCCGAGCAACAGAATCAGAAACAAACACCTTTCTTTCTTTCTTTCTTTCTTTTCTTCCGCCAAACAAGATTAGAAAAAAAATTTATACTATCTTTTTCCAACCTTTCTCTTCAACCCACACCTTTCCCTTATACTTGGATACCCACCCACCCCTCAGTTCACCTATTATTGACTCATGACTACTATGACCACAGAAGAAATATTAGCTTCATACCCTCAAGTCACCGCCCCTACCACCCAAACAGGTTACACATCAAATTTGACTCAAGAACAAAAAGATGCCTTGGAAACTTTGAGAAAGGATTTGACCGAATTAGGTTACAAGGATAGATTGGATGATGCCTCTCTTTTAAGATTCCTTAGAGCAAGAAAATTTGATCTTCAAAAAACTAAAGATATGTTTATTGCTTGTGAAAAATGGAGAGAAGAATTTGGTGTAAATACCATTTTGAAAGATTTCCATTATGATGAAAAAACAATTGTTGCTAAAATGTACCCTACTTATTATCATAAAACTGATAAAGACGGTCGTCCTGTTTATTTTGAAGAATTGGGGAAAGTTGATTTAGTTAAAATGTTGAAAATAACTACACAAGAACGTATGCTTAAAAACTTGGTATGGGAATATGAAGCAATGGTGGAATATCGTTTACCTGCATGTTCCAGAAAAGCAGGTTATCTAGTTGAAACATCATGTACCGTATTGGATTTACTGGGTATTAGTATAACTTCTGCTTATAATGTCATTGGTTATGTTAGAGAAGCTTCTAAAATTGGTCAAGATTATTATCCTGAAAGAATGGGTAAATTTTATTTGATCAATGCACCATTTGGTTTCTCAACTGCTTTCAAATTATTTAAACCATTCTTGGATCCAGTAACAGTGGCTAAAATTCATATTTTGGGTTATAGTTATAAAAAAGAATTATTAAAACAAATTCCTCCACAAAATTTACCTGTCAAATTCGGTGGTATGTCTCAAGTTACTGATGATGAATTATTATTAAAAGATGTTGGTCCATGGAGAGAAGCCGAATTTGTTGGTCCAGAAGGTGAATGTCCTAAATCTTGTGATATTTAGATTTACGGTTGTTTATAAGTTCCTATACTTTCAATTTTTTTTTGGGGAAAGGGTTATATTATATACATATATATAAATATTTTTTTTTTTAATCTTTGTTTTGTTTTGTTTGTTAGTCTGTCTTTTTGGGTTCAGCCCTACTTAACATTGATTATTTACTTTCTTTGATTACTTCATCATATACATATTATACAATTTTGATAAATCACATACTATTATGCTTCCCTCCCTACCTACCCCCTGTATTCTCCGATGGACATGCATATGTCATGTACGGTGTCGCCCCATTAAACAAGGGATTATCTTTAGTTGCGATAAAGTCGTATTACAAAAAAAATAAAAAGGATCTAGAACTTGCCCACATAAACACTGTTTTTATTTACTTCATGTGAGTTTTTAAACTCATTTTTCGCAATCGCAAGAGATTAAGGAAAGTGTTGCACGGGCAATTTATAAGGAGTAAAAGATTCTAAATAGGAGAAACTATGTTCCAATCTACACGACCCAAATCTTCTTGCTGTTTTTTTTTTTTAGTTTTTTTTCGCAGTACAGATTTTTGCGGCAATAATAAACCCACCCAAAATCTGTGTCTCATAATAAATCTAAGAATCAAAAAATCCCTTGCCTGCTATTTTAAAAGAAGAGTGGTAAGAGAAAAATTTTTTTATCATACTTTGTTTTCTTCTTACTTTATTGCAAAAAAGTTAGTTATCATTATCATGAGTACATCTTCTACCACTTCAGGAACGCTGTCATCTTCATCTACATCATCAACTCCAGCAAATGAAGAATCTCTATCTTCCAATACCAATAGTTTACCAAACTTCAAAGTTAAATCGCATTCACGGTATTTTTCACCACAACAAAACATAACCACGAAAAAATTCAATTATCTAGATAATCCATTTTATTATATTGATAAAGAATTGGAAGAAGAAGATGCAGTTGTAAAAAAGAATGACTTGAATAATAATGATAATACCAACAATACAAATCTAGAAAAGACAACAACTGCTGCAACTACAACTACTGCAATTACAGGTACTACTACAACAAGCACTTCACAAAAACGGAAAAGAATTGATTTCAAAAAAAGTTTTCGATTTATTATTGCTATTGTTGCAATATTGACTATTTTTGTACTAGCTATAATATTTGCAATTATGAGTAGTTTTATTATAAACAATCCAATTAGGAATGGAGAAAAGATTGAGAAATTGACAGATGTCAAATATGGACAATTGAGATCTATTCGTACTGATTTGATTGATCCAGATACTCCTCGAGAAGCATATTCAAATACTACTAGTAATGATGGTTGGACTTTAGTTTTTTCAGATGAATTTGAAACTAATGGTCGTACATTTCATGAAGGAGATGATCAATTTTTCACAGCTGTTGATATTTATTATTCAGCAACTCATGATTTAGAACATTATTTACCACAAATGATAACTACAAACAATAGTAATTTAGAAATTATATTTGATCAATTTAATTATTCTGGATTAGAATATGTTTCTGGGATGTTGCAAAGTTGGAATAAATTATGTTTTAATAAACATGCAAAAATTGAAATTATGGCTCAATTACCTTATGAAATTAAAAATGGATTATGGCCTGCTGTTTGGTCCTTAGGGAATTTAGCAAGACCTGGATTTTTAGCAAGTACTGATGGGATTTGGCCATATACTTATAATGAATGTGATCTTGGGATTTTACCTAATCAATCAAGTATGAATCAAGATATGTCATATTTACCAGGACAAAGATTAAGTAGTTGTGTTTGTTTGGGGGAAGATCATCCTAGTCCTGGATTAGGACGTGGTGCTCCTGAAATTGATATTATTGAAGGATTGTATCAATATGATAAGTTTTGGGGAGTTCAAACTTTACAAGTTGCACCTTTTGATGAATGGTGGAGACCAGATTATGATTATGTTGGTATTGAAAATGATAATTTAACAATTATTAGAGAAGATATAGGAACAGTTTATCAAGAATCGATTTCTTTGGGCACATTAATTAATGATTCTTTCCCATTTCAAAAATTTACAATGGAATATAAAAGTAGTGAAGATGATGATGTTGAAAGTTATATTAAATTTGCAATTGATGATGTTACTACATTTGCAATCAATGGATCAGCATTACATCCAAATGAATATATCGGTTGGAGAAAAATCACAAGGGAACCAATGTCAATTGTTTTCAATATGGGTCTTTCATATATGTGGAATCCAAGAATAAATATAACTGAATTAAAATTACCTGCTAAATTTTTAATTGATTATATTCGTATATATCAACCAATTGATGAAATTGAAATGACTTGTGATTCTTTAAAATATCCAACTGATGATTATATTCAATCTCATTTGGTTGCTTATGAAAATTCAGATTTAACTTCTTGGAATCAAGCTGGATTTAATTTCCCTAAAAATTCATTGGCAGATCAATGTAGAGTTAAACGTGTGATTGATGATTATGACGCTACCATATGGAGTCATCCTTTAATGAAGAGATCAAACTAACAAAGCAAATCAAAGAACAAAAAGCAAAAAAAAAATAATTTATAAAATTTTTGAATCCATTTTTTTTTTTTTAGTAAATTAAACCTTTTTCTTCGTTTTTCCCTTTTTTTTATTAAGTATTTTAAAAATATATATATATATATATACATACATATATAATTAATAATGATATTGTACCTGTACATACTTATCCTCATATCAATACCATTAATATTAGCATCATCATCATCAACACAACCAAAAACACATACATTTGATTGGAATATTGGATATGTACAAGCCAACCCGGATGGATTATATCCTCGTCGAATGATTGGGATAAACAATGAATGGCCAAATCCAACAATACGTATAAAGAAGAATGATCGAGTGATTATTAATTTAACCAATAATTTACCCGATAGAAACACATCATTACATTTCCATGGATTATTTCAACGTGGATTTAATGAACAAGATGGTCCTGAATATATCACTCAATGTCCTATTGCTCCTGGTGTTACTTTTATTTATGATTTTAACGTGACTGATCAAACTGGAACGTATTGGTATCATTCTCATAGTGGATCACAATATGGTGATGGGTTAAGAGGATTGTTTATTATTGAGGAAGATGAGGAAGAGGGAGAGTTTGGAGAATATGATGAAGATGTTACTTTAAGTGTTGGTGATCATTATCATTTGGAATCACCGGAGATTATGACTAGATTTATGACTAGATTTAATCCAACTGGTGCTGAACCTATCCCACAAAATAGTTTATTTAATGAAACGAAAAATGTTACTTGGGTGGTGAAACCAGATACTACTTATTTATTACGTGTTGTTAATATGGGATTATTTGTTTCTCATTATGTTTATATTGAAGATCATACTTTCACTATTGTTGAAGTCGATGGTGTTTCTGTTGAACCGTATGAAGTTGATTCATTATATTTGACAGTGGCACAACGATATGTTGTATTAATAAAGACAAAGAAAGATGCAAATAAAAATTTCCGATTTATTAATGTATTGGATGAAGAAATGTTGGATTTCTTACCCCTGGATTTACAAACAGTATCAACAAATTGGATGGTTTATGATGAATCATTAGAATTACCTAAACATTTACCATATCATAAATTTGAACAAGTTATTGATTCACTTGTTGGATTTAATGATTTTGATTTGAAACCAAAAGATAAAATTAAATTATTAGATGATCCAGATTATACAATACAAGTTAATTTAACCATGGAAGTATTAGGTGATGGAGTGACTTATGCTATGTTTAATGGTAAAACTTTCACTCCACCTAAAGTCCCTACTTTATATACAGTTTTATCAAGTGGAACTACAAATTTAACTACAAATGATATAATATATGGATCAAATACAAATTCATTTGTTTTACAAGGAGATGAAATAGTTGAAATAATTTTAAATAATATGGATCCAGGAAAACATCCTTTCCATTTACATGGACATAATTTCCAATTAATTTCAAGATTTGGTACTGATGATGAAGATCATCCATTAATTTTCGATCCAGAAAATAATACATACACTGATTATCCTGAATACCCCATGATTAGAGATACTGTTGAAGTAGAAGCCAATGGATTCATGGTTCTTCGTTTCAAAGCAAATAACCCGGGTGTATGGTTTTTCCATTGTCATGTAGATTGGCATTTAGAACAAGGTTTAGCATTAGTATTAATTGAAAACCCAATGAGTATATTAAATCCAGATATAGATATTCCATCATCATCATCACAAATACCTAAGAATCATATTGATGCATGTGAAGCAGTAGGGATGGCCCACAGAGGAAATGCAGCGGGTAATTTTAATGATTTCTTGGATTTAAAAGGTCAAAATTTACAAATTGATCCATTACCTGCTGGTTTTACTACAAAGGGTTATTTTGCTATGGCTTGTTGTACTATTATTGCCATTTATGGATTATGGTCAATTTATAATTATGGGATGGAAGATGTTGGGGTAGATAATGCTGATGTTATAATTGAACGATTATATAAAATTCTAGATGAATATGATAGGTAAAAACAAAAAAAAATTATAACATATAATATAATAATATATAATACTTGGCACTTCGCTTAAGTTTTCCATTTTTTGGGATTTGATCTGGTTGCGCGATGAGTATGGGTTTGGCCGACCGAGAACCTACCGACCGGAATCCGAGACCATTTTCGGGTATACAACCCCGCATAAATTAACAAACTCAACGAAGTAACGAACCGCGCTAATTTAATTTAAATCGGGATTAGATCTCCGGTATAAATTTCCACTAAAATTTCTTTCAATTGCTCTTCCTACTTTTTTTTCTCTTTTTTTTGGGTGTTTCTTTATTATACTACAGAGATATGACTAAATACGTTATTGTTGGGTATGTAACTTCCTAAAAAAGTCTACTTATATTAAGGGGCAATTTGTTTTTCAAAAACTAACAATTTTGATGATGTTTTAAGTTCTGGAGTGATTGGTTTATACACTGCTTTTAGTTTGCTTGAAAAAGGTGTTTCTGCTAACGAAGTCACCATCATTGCTGAATATTTACCTGGAGATGAATCGATTAAATATACTTCGCCATATGCTGGTGGGAATTGGTCATGTATCACTGGAGATGATCCATATACTTTAGAATATGACAAGTATACATATTTGAATTTACATAAGATTCAAAAAGCAATTGGTGGGAAAACTCAAGGGTTAGATAGGTATCGTTCACATGAATATTGGCCAACTAAACCATCACAAGTGAAAATTGATTCATTGGAAGGATATTTAGAAGATTATGAAGTTATTGAAACTGGTGATGGTGGACATTTACCTGAAAATGCAAATTTTGGATTAGGTTTTAAATCATGGAATTTTAATTGTCCTAAATTTTTATTTAATTTACAAACTTATTTATCAAATCAAGGAATTACATTTATTCGTAAAACTTTAACTCATATTGTTCAAGCTTATTTTGAAGGTTCAACTAAAATTGTATTCAATTGTACTGGTATTGGATCAAGATCACTTGGTGGAATTGAAGATAAAAACGTATATCCTGGTCGTGGTCAAGTTGTGGTTATTAAAGCTCCTCATATCATGGAAAATGTTTTGAGTTGGTGTGATGAAGATCCAACATATATTATTAAGCGTCCTTATTCAAATGATCAATTGATCTTGGGTGGATATTTTCAAAAAGATGATTGGTCACCAGCTACACTTAAAGTACAAACCGATAGTATTTTACAAAGAACAACTAAATTGTTTCCTAAAATATTAAAAGAAAATCCAAATGGTCCAAATATAGAAGATTTGGAAATTTGTAGAGTCGTTGCTGGTTTAAGACCTTGTAGATATGGTGGACCAAGAATTGAAAAAGAAGTTGTTGAACTGGATAAAATCTTGATTCATAATTATGGTGCTTCTGGTTATGGGTATCAAGCAGGATACGGTATGGCTAATAGAGCTACTGATTTGGCTTTAGGTAGAAGTAAGTTTTAGAACAAGGAAAACAACTCTCTTTTTTTTTTATTTTCATATAGATATATAAATATTACTATGGTTTCATTGCTTTTAATTGGAGAAGTAGAACGTCTTTATCTGGTAAAATTAAACAAAAAGTAAATTGTCATATAAAAAGTGTCTATTTAGTTTTCCTTTTCTTTTTAACTCGGATTATTTTATCGTCTTCACTACTGCTATCATCAACAAGTGAAATCGGTTCCTTCAATGTTCCACCAGTCTTTTTTGTTGTTATTGTTTCTGTTGTCTGTACTAGGCGTGACGGACTCTTCTTTGACACTTTTTCATCATCTACAAGATCAATAGAGTCCGATATCACTATTCCATAATCAGTAGTTCTCATACAAATTTTTTCCGCATCATCAAATTCAAGATTCAAATCTTCCATAATCAATCGAATTATAATTTCATTGGCCAATACATAAGTTGAAAATTGAGATATTCCCCAATACAGAAGTGTTTTACTTGATTTACTATGATTAATTAATTTTTCTTCAAATTTTTCAGCAATATATTCACCAATTATAGATTGTCTTTGTAATCCAAAATATCCTCCATAATATTTCTTCCAATCAATTGTCCATCGATCCAGAGAAGACATTGTACCCAGTTGTGATTTTTCAGTTTGTTCTCTTGCAAAATCATAATATTCAGAAGTTGCAATTTTAGCATTTAAAATTTCAGGTATTACATTCATATATTTATCTGCTCTTTTTAATAATAATTTTCTTGATATAATTGGTTTGGGGATCCCAATTTTTTTATATTTTGCAAGAATATCTGAAACTTTATTCTCATTCTGTAATTGTAACGAATAAAGAATATTATCTGGGTTGATCGTCTCATTGTATGTAGTTGGATTAGTGGATACACGCTTGGCTTTGGATTTACCAGAATGATTATTATCATCCTCATCATCATCATCATCATCATCGCTCAACTCTATCAATCCTTCAATTTCAATCCCTGTATCACTCTTGACTCTCGTGTGTCCCTTTGGTGTACTTGGTTTGCTTCTCTCAATCTTATCAATATCAATGATTCCAAATATATCATTCACTTTTTTGGAAGTAGGATCCATTTCTATATAACCGTTAAATCTGTCACTCTTACCATTTTCTAAAGGATTGTTATTGTCTTCATTATCATCTTTCTTTTTTTCTTCGTGAACAAAAAATTTCTTCTTCTTGTTATTCTTCTTCTTCTGATACGTTTCGACGGCCTTCTTTGGTGAACTCTTCGTAGGGCTGTAACTACCTGTTGATGAACGTGATGAAAGCCAAGAAGTAGAATTAGTCTCACTTAAATTGGAGCTGCTTCTTGATAGACTGGATATTTTGGCAGCTCCTGGACGAGGTTTAGACGTTTTAAATAAACTAGAAAACTCTTGCTCTTTCATCGTTGTTTTTCAAGTTGAAAAAAAAAAGGCAAAGCAAAGCAATCAAGAAGTGAAAATCCCATTTTGCTCATTTTGATGTGAGTATGTTTTTTTTTTTTCCTTTGTTGACAATTTTGTTGATCTCGGAAATTAGATTGCACGCGTTATTATAAGACACCAGACCTTTGGAAATCAAGTTAGAGAAAAATATTATACTAGATAGGAGTAAACTTTATTATTTATAATCTAAATCAAACTATACATTATATTAATACTATTGTGGAGCATGCTGTTGTTGTTGCTGTTGCATATTTTGCATCATGGCTGCAAGTGCTGCCATTGCTTCATTATTATTCATACCAGGTTGACCAGGTTGTTGTTGCGGTATTGGTGGGAATCCGGCCGGGAACTGCATTGGTGCTGGTGGAGGTGGTGGTTGTTGCTGTTGTGGTTGTGGTTGTTGCTGTTGTTGTGGAGGTGATTGGCCATTATTTTGAAATAATCCTTGTAATGGGTTAACTGAAGATTGTTGATAAATATTAAATGCAGGTTGAGCACCATGTGTCATTTGTATATCAGCTTGAGGTATTAATGTGGTCTTTACATACTCTTCATCTGGTTCACCGGGTCTATTTGATTTAGGTCCATTTCTAGCAGAATTAGTAGGCATCTTTCGTGACATGGCTTTAGATGATAATCCTGTACCTATTTCAATATCTGGTTCATCAACTACCATCCCACTCAGCGCAGGTTGACCACCAGTACCTCCCCATTGAGCATGTACTATCCAGTTACGATCAGCATCGGTTAATCTTTGAATAGGAATAATAGAAATCCCATGTTGATAATTACAACAATCTCTTGGTCCAAAACCAACTCCCCATCTTGTTCTCAATGGTAACGCACCATCTTTATTAAATGAGGTAATCACTTGTTCTGCTTCTCTTCTAGAATAAACTTTGACAAATGCGTGTTTCTTATCACTGTTTAAAATAACTGATTGAATTTCTGCATAAGGTCTTAAAACTTGAGCTAATGCTCTTTCATCCATATTTCTTGGAACACCTCCCAAAAATAATGTTCTTGATAAAACTTTAACAGTACCTTGAGGAATTGTAGAATCAAATTGAACATTTCTTGGACGATAATGTGGAGTTCCTGGTAAATTGAGTTCTCCTCCCATAGCATTTGGAGGAACAAATCCTTGATCAAATTGACCACCTTGACCTTGGTTTTGCTGTTGTTGTTGTTGTTGTTGTTGTTGTTGTTGCTGTTGCTGGTATTGTTGGCGTTGAGGTGGTAGTGGAGGTCCTGAATGCGAAGCTTGTTGTCTTTGTCTCAAATTTTGCATGTTCTGTTGAAGTGCTTGGACAGAAGAACTTGGTGGAGATCTAACCCAAGTATTTGAACCACGCTTTGGTGATCTTGATCTGTTTCTTCTGTTACCATATGAACCATAATCATTATCACGATGATTATTACGTCTTCTATCAAAGTCATCATGTCCTGCATTGGCTGGAGGTTGAGCGTACTGCTGGGTATTGGCATTGTTATTTTGCATCTGTTGTAACATGCCTAAAATGGCTTCATTGCTATTTGCCTGGGGGTTTGATGAAGGTGGTGGTGGGTACGAAGAATATGAAGGCTGAGATGAAGCACTATTACTACTATTTCCAGCAAGAGCAGATAATTGAGATAAAATATTAGTAGCATTGGAAGAGCTCTCGTTGTTATTACTTGAAGTAGGTTGCGAGTTATTTGGAGTATCACCACCACCACCGTTTGATCCACTGGCTTTAGCCAATGAAGCTAATGCCAGTAAGATACTACTTGACTCTTTTGTACTTTCAGCTGCGTTTGGACGTACTGGGGCAACACTGGTTTTTGGAGGTGATCCTGGTGGTGTAGTGGTTTTGAAATGTTTGTTTCTAATATTTTGAATAACTTCTGGAGAGAAGGTTTCCAGTTTTGCCCAGATGTCAATCAACTTTTCAATTTTTGTATTTATTGAAGAGCTTATCAGTAAATCCATTGCATCGTCAACTAAAGATTCAACAATTTCATTAATCTTAAAAACAGCCGAGGCAAAGGTTCCTTCCGGAGCATTTGGTACTAATGGTTCATTCTTCTTATTGGCCTCTTCAATGAATTTTCTCACTATTGAATCAACAACATACAAAGTACCCAATTTATTGGTTGACGAATTTGCTTTACAACGAGAATACAAAATCGAAATCAATTTTGCTTCATTCTCGGGATTGATTTCCTTAACTGCTAAATCTGTCAACTTCTTTATACGTGTACCAGAAACACCTGGTGCGGGTAAGGTTGGTATTTCTTTGAGAACTGCTTCAAATTCTTCTATTCCTGATGACGACATTTTACTTTTCTTTCCTGTTAGTTAAATTTTCTCCGATATACAAACTTTAAGTTAAAAAATTTTAAAAAAAACGTTAAAAAATCTCAGAATATCAAAATATCAAAATACAGAAGTATCAATTTTTATGGGGATTTACTTGCTTTTACAATTTCTTCGTGCTATCTTTGGTTGACGTATTTTGCCTTATTCCCGTTGTTTTGTTCTTAGTTGACTATACTTTTTGGTGTGAGGGACAAAGAAACAAACGTTAATTATACAGACCCAAATACGAACGTAATTTTATGTTATAAATGTAATTATCTGTTATATTATGGATGGGGTGTAGATATACTTTGTCTTGTAATCTAACAACTACTGGCGATAAAAAATTTTATTAAAAAAAAAGAATAGAAAAAAATGATTCTTACTCGTTACTACGGGGGGTTTAATAGTTGATAGTGGTTGTGATGGTTGGTTCTCTAAATTAATTGATGGATTGTTTGATTGATTTAGTAATACTACTTGATGAAATGTTGGTAAAAGATTGTACAAATAAATCTCTTGTTGTGTAAAAGAAAAAGAAGAAAAAGAATGTGATGGCAACATGGGAGGGAAAAAAAAAAAATTTGTTGACTGTTGTTGAATCTCAACTGGTTGCTCAAACCAATCTAATTGAATCTCGCACGACCACTGCTATTTGGGCCTAGGAGAACGAAAAAAAAAAATTTTCAATCATTTTCCAGCCCAAAGAATACTAAGTTCAAAGATTAACCAGATAACTGTACAGACGCAAGGATGAGAGGGTCTACCGGTTACAGAGCGGTGAAATATTATTCTACAGCATCTACCCTGTCAGCTGCTACTTCAATTTCACTGACATTGGTGTTGTCAAGATTACCTATTATAACCAAAGATGTACCTAAATTCGAGCAACAATTTTACAAATACCAATCAGAATTATGGAGAAGATTGATGTGGACATTTCCCAAATGGTTTTTCTTCAGGCCAGGTACTTTAGCTGAGCTAAAATACAAAGAGTTAAACACCAATCCCGTGAGTCATGATCCTAATGTGATTTATCCTAGAGGTAAACCGGATTTAAAACATAATCGAGATCGTCGATTCAGACAACACATAAAAGTTCCAAAGACTTATAAAGAGGCAAATGAATTGGATGAAGGCGAAGAAATCGTACGTCTGGAAAAAGATATGTCAAGAAAGATTGTACCTAATTCAAGAATTACATCTGCTGATGAAGCTAATGATTTGACTAGTTTGGAAAGAAAATTAAGTAGAACCTTGTATTTAATTGTCAAGGATTCTGGTAAAAATGAATGGAAGTTACCAAATTTCAAACAAGCAGATGGTGAAACATTGGTTCCATTGCATGAATTGGCTGAATCTGGGTTGTATTCTATTGGTGGTAAAAAGATTAATTATTTTAACGTTTCCCGTGTACCGTGTCATGTCACCAGTGATTCAGATAGTTCCAACAAGCAATATTTCATTAAATCACATATATTATCTGGAGTGTTTGAACCTCAGGAAGAAGGTGCCGAGTATAAATGGTTAACAAAGGAAGAATTGGGTGAATATCTTCCAAAAGAGCATTATCAAGATATAGAACATTTGTTAAACAATGTTTAGAAATCCCCATATTGTACATAGTTACTGTTAATGTAAATAATTTTTTTTTTTTTTGTTTTTGGACGTTTCTATTTTCTATTTTAAAAACTTTTTGAGTTCCTATATACCTAGAGGTTTCACAGCTATCTAAGGACTAGCAAAGATCTTAATTTTCCTTTGTCTATATATCTTTCTTTCCATTAATTGCCTGCTGGGCAGCAAACACGGAACGATCTAATAAAGTACCAACCATCAACACTCCAGCGATAGAACTAATCACACCCAATACAAATCCAGACCAACTTTTTGCGTATTGTTGATGATTGATGATTTTTAATGGTGAAATATCAAAATTGAAGTTGACACCTGGGATTCCTCCTCTTGCATGTAACGTATGTTGATGATCTTCATCTTTACCTCCAGCTAATGGTCTATCATGAGTGATTACAGAAAATTGATTGGTATCGATTCTTTGTGTATAATCTAAACTTTCAAATCTCGTGGCAACAACTTTTAAATAGTAGGCAACAATGTGTGCTTTCTTATGTAACATGAATTGATAATCATCCAATGGATGGATAGAATCAAACATTTCACTAGCTTGTCCATCTTTGGGTACTTCTCCAAATGACAAATGATTGATGATATGATCAAAGTTAAACTTATCTTTATATTTTCCATACAAAGATAAATCATGGAAATGTCTTCCTTCATGGCTGAATGATGCACCAGGAGCAAAATCCATAGTACCAGATACACGGTTGATTTTTGTTGTTCCTTTGATTCTGCACCCTTCATTGTTATTAATTCTCTCTCTTAATCTGGTGACGTATCCTTCCTTTTCACATTGTTCAATGTTCTCACCGTCATAAAATGACCATAACTTTTCAGCATAAGCTCTTCGAACTGTAGTACAATCATTACAACAATGTTCTTTGTTGTCTTGAGGTAACGCACCGTAACAAGACCCACAATAAGCATTTTCATCAGAACCTTCAGGTAATCCCTTTGCCAAATCAAGTAAAGAAATATCACGGCTCAAAGCTGCTTCATCATCTTCAATTTCATTAATAATAACATCCCCTTGTTTATTTTTCAATAACCTAATTTTTTTCAACCCAGTATCAATGATATCTAATTGTGCATCACCAGTAACATCCAATAAATCAATGGAAATTAAATCACAAGGTAAGTTCACAAAACTGATATCCAAATTAATATCCAATTGTTTGTTGATATCTCTATCAACAACTAATTCTGGACGTGTGATGATTGTTGTATAATCCACATACTCATTTCGAATCAAAACTAATGTGATTAATATACATATTAACGTGATGATCCCTCCTGAAGCTGTTTTAACCCTAGCATCCTCTACGGTCTTTGCAAAGGCGTCAAATGATAGTAACTTAGGTCGCGAAGACATTGAAATGTGGTGGTTCTTGTAGATATGTCTGGATAAGTTTACGTGGCCGGTCAATTTTCAACAACAATTTTTTTTTTTTTTTGGCCGAGTTCCAAGTCTTTGGGCACTGCAGGTTAATTTTTCAATTATTATTTATTTTCTTGTCCAACATTATTACCACACGGCCAGAAACAATTCACCAATAATTAAAACCTAAATCCTGTCACCTTAGATCAATCGCACATTTCCTTTTTCAATTTTTTAATTTTTCAAATCTTCATACCCATCATGTCAGCCAGTTCTTCTGATTCAAACAAGGCATTTTTCAAGAGTTTCACCTCGTTCCCATTGAAAGACAAACCAATCATTGGTTATTTGTCATCAGAAATAATAACAATAGCAATTAACCAAACTGGATCGAGGATTATATATTCACGTACTGATCGATCTATTCGAATCTGGAAATCTTCTTTAGATTCAGCAAGTGAACCGATAATTATCGCTGATGCTCATTCAAAAGCAGTGGAAAGTTTATCATTTAATCCAAATACTGAATTCACATTTGCTACGGTTGCTAAAGATGAATATATTAAGATTTGGCATGCTGGTACCGGACGGAAATTACATGAAGTCAAATGTGAGTTTGATTCTTTGAAATTGGTTGAGTATTCTGTCGATGGACAATTGTTGATTGTTGTTGATCGTAGTTCTAATGTGTTGATATTTAACGTGGATATGAATTATAAACTTGTTCATCAGTTTAAGTTGGACGAACATGTCTATGATCTTAGATGGTTTAATCATGCTCATCAATACTTCATGGTCACCCTACATGATGGAAGTATGGTGCTATACGAAGTAGTTGATGATGATGAAGACGAAGAACTTACAACAAAATTACGAACTAGAGTCACAGGACATAATTCATCCCTTACATCAATTGCAATATCTCCTAGAGGTTCATATTTCTGTGTTGGTAGTAGTGAAGGTGTGGTTAGTTTTTGGAAAGTTTCCGATAATTTAATCAACGTGAAAGTGCTCACTGATGTTGATCAAAGTATAGCAAGGTTAGATGTCAGTAGAGATGGGACTTATGTTGCTGTTGCTTACGATACTGGCAGCAACCTGAGAATATATGATTACGAAAGTGGAGAGTTAATGTGGGATGTTCCTAATAGTGAAAGTGGTAATCAAACGTTTAGTAGTATAGTTTGGTTCCCTACCAAAACCGGATTTGTGTATACTTCTGACCACGGCACATGTTTGACAGTTATGAATAAACCAAAAGGAGGAAAGATGCCAATGAGGCGATGAATATTGGCGAATGTTTGTTAATATCAATAAAAAGGTTTTATATACAAAAGTTTATTTTTTCATGTATCCCTGTAGACAAGTCTTGTATAATCTATGTATCTATGGTTCCAAAAGCACAATTTCTCAAGTTTTGCAATTCATGAGTACACATTTTGGTATTACTATTATTCATCTTTAAACATGCTTCATATGCTTGCATTTTCCCAAAGCATTCATTTTGGATCTTTGTAAATGATGGCACTGAAGTCTTTATACATTTTGTCAAATCAACTTGTTGATTAAGACAGTTATTTGGATCTGGGTTAGGTAAGGACATACATTGATGGAATGCCAAAAATTGATGTGGACAGTTACGTGCAATATCTTCTAATAAAAACTGATCTAGGAAACCGGGTTTTACTTGATCCATTATTGTTGGTATTATGATAAAGTTTATAAGATTAGGAAGTTGGCAAAAAATTTGCAATTTTTTTCATGTTCTTTTTGGTTGCTCTAGTACTGGTGCTAGTATTGGTACTATTCCCCAACGGCGGGTGGCGGTAGTGTACTGCCATTTTTTTTTTTTTTTTTGTTTTTTGCTTTGGGATTTTGCTTCTCCATCACGGGAATCGGATTAGAAAAGTGTGTTTCACTTTGGAAAAATATATACACATATGTGTGTGTGAATACCCCAGTATACTAGTTTCCATTTGAAAGAGAAATACAACACTTCTACCACAACCCCAGTTGTACTATATTATATATTTCTCCAAGACTTAAAGACAAATGGCAATGTTACGAGGGTTGAAAACTAGCTTACTAACATTGACATGGATCCCCGTGATATATTCATTCACCAGTCATGGCTATCAACCATACCAAGTGACAGGCACATCCATGACGCCGACATTTAATCCAGGTACATCGACAACAACGAAAGATATAGTCTTGGTTCAAAAATATAATGTGAAAAATCCAAATTCTTTATCTAGAGGAGATATAATAATGTTTCGATCACCTGAAAATCCAGAAAAAATAGTAACTAAAAGAGTTGTTGGTATACAAGGTGATGTGATACGACCCAATTCGCCACCATATCCTAAAAGTGAAGTGAAAATACCGAGAAATCATTTATGGGTTGAAGGTGATAATAGTTTCCATTCTATTGATTCTAATACTTTTGGTCCAGTTAGTCAAGGATTGGTTGTGGGGAAAGTTGTGTCGATAATATGGCCACCTAGCAGGATTGGAAGTGATTTGAAAAGAAAATTATAGATGATTATTGATGTGGTAACATCCTCGTTCTCAGATTGTTAGATAAAATAGAATAGAATGGAGATTTTGAAAAAATTTGGGATCCATTTTTGTAAATAATTAAGTCCTCATTTTTTCAAAAGCATTTAAGTACATACAAAAGAGAATTTGTATGACTACTCTGTATTTAAAACAAATTGATAAAATTAAATATTATTTATAAACATAGATCTAACGAAAACTATACTGTTTTTTGTTGAACTTTAACTTCTTCTTCTTTTTCTAATGAATCAACAGCAACATCATCTTTAATTTCAGTAACTTCACCACCATCACCCAAAATTCTAATATCAAATCCATTTTGTTCCAAGTATTCCTTGAACAATCTATCTTCTTTATTGATAGCGTCTTGACCAACAGGTGGAACGAAAAAGATTGTCAAGAAAGCACTGAAAAGACACAAGGCAGAACTAACGTAGAAAGGAACTTGTAATGCCAATTCTTCATCGTAAGCATAATGTTTTTGAATGGCTGGGAATACCCAAGTACCTACAAAAGCACCGATTTTACCAATAGCAGCAGCAATACCATAATATTGACCTCTAATGGAAGTAGCACAAGTCTTTGATGCCAATAACCCGGTGTTATTACCAGGACCAAATTCACCAAATGTGGTGAAGATACCGAAAACAACAACAAAACCAGCAATGTGTCTTTTCAATTGTTTCAAACATGCAGACATGGCAATACCGATGATACCTTGAGCACCAACACCAATTGCCAATGTCAATCTAGGACCAAGGTAATCACCCACGACAGCACCAATGATGGCACCAGGCATATAGAACAAGTTGAAAACAACTGACCAACCCCAATTTTGATAAAGAGAACCTTCTGGAATGACTTCACCAATAATGATAGTATTAAAAGTACCGAATGAGTAAACTGAGAAATCATAAATAAACCAAATTAAAGAAACAACAGCTAATCTAAACCAGTAGAATTTAAAGATTAACCACCATGGATATGTCTTATAATTGACTCTTTTCATGTTCATTTTCTTGAATGAATTGGAGTTACTCATCTTTAAACGGATAAAGAATAAAATCAAAGGTGGGATAACACCTAACCCGATACTTAATCTCCAGACTGCTCTCAAGTGACGTGGGGTAAAGATCCATAATAAGACTAATGGAACAAAGGCAGCAACAACGAAACCCAAATCAATCATGGTATTGGTGAACCAAGCAAAGTATCTATTTCTGTGACCTGGAGGTAACTGACTAGCAAATTCAGAAGCAATGACTGAAGAAGTAGGATATTCAGCACCGATTGAGATACCTAAAAAGAATCTCCAAACAGTAAGACAAGCAAAAAACCCTTGTACGGTAGTACCCCAAGAAGCAACGGCACATAACAAAGTGAAAACAATCAACATGACATTGGCAGCCAACATACCTGTTTTTCTATTATAGTTATCTGAAATATAACCAAAACTCACTTGACCAACAACGGTACCGACGAACCCAATAGACCCAATATTATTCATAGCATTAGAATTAGTGAATTCTTTACCATAGATTTTCTTTAAACATGATAAAACAGTACTGATACCAGCATTAACATACCCATCGGAGAATAACCCAGCACCTGAAGCAAAAGCAGGCCATAAGTTTTTCACTTGAACTTCAGTCTCAACGGTTTCATCATCTTCGAGAATATCTTCTTGGATCAATTGATCTTGAGTCTTTCCTAAGGTGATCTCACTACGTACTTGATCAACCCATCCAAAACAAAAATCACCGACGGATTTTGGTAAATCTCTAGTAGCCATCGTTTGTATATGTGTTTAAGTTTATGGAAATATTTTTTAGAAAGTTGGAGAATGATTTCCGAAACAATGTTTAGAACTTGTAGCCCCTTTTTATATTCCTGCCAAAAAATAGAGAGAATGAAATTCCTTATCAATGCATTAAGGTTAAAATTATACGCGGCTCTATCAATTGTGTGTATTTTGCTGGTTGTTAATTCTAATTCATACTCGGGTAGAAAATCAGAACCCGTATAGTTCCATTCCATTCTTCCCCGTTTAGACTTCATGATTTTATTTCCTAAACAAGGGAAATTGGAAAACAATTAAAAATTAAATTTGTCTCAAAAAATTGACTTTGGTTAGTTTGGAAAAAAAAAAAAAATTTTATATTAGACAACGTGGGTTATCGCTATCTTGTTTGTTTAAATATTGATGTGTTGTTCGGTTATTGAACTTTCCATCCAATGGATAAATACAATGACAATCAGATTAAAAAGGGATTTGCTCTGTATTTGCTCTATTCTGTTCGATCTATATATGACTTGGCTCGTAAATAGTTGCACAAGAAATCTTGTCGTAGTAATTCTGACAGGTGCTATTTTTTTTTCTTAGCACGGTGGGCCTGCCCCTTCCAAGCCAAGCCAAGACGGAACAACAAAAGAAGTTTCTTTGATTTCTATTTTTATTTTTCGTCGTGTAAGAAAAGTTTCGCAACCGTTGCACAGCTGGCCCTACTTCATTAAAAGAACCCACCACAATTTGAGAACAACACAATAATGATTTTGCGCTTATTCAAGAAATAAAGTTTATCAATATAGACATCTGTCTTTAGTTGTCGTAAAAATTAATCAGATTGTAATATAAAGATCCCCACATCTCATCGGAGTATAGACTACTACAAATTAATCTAATGACTAGTATAATTCATGTAGTCAACTGCTACGGTGTACACATTCATCATAAACGTGGACACCAGTAAACTAGTCGAAACCTAAACGCCTTGTCTATATCGCCGCTAGATTTCAAAATACTATAGTTTCCAAGACGCAACTGCGCATTGTCTTTAATAACCGTTATTAAAAAATTCTACGAATCGGATATTTGTTACTTTATAACCTAATGTGCGCGATTTACTAGTTCCCACGTTTCCTCTTCCATTGTGTAATAAGCGAATAATCAATACGGCGATGTTTTGAAAATCGCCATTGTACAGTTCTTTTTTAGTTTTTGTTCAGGAACTAAAGAATATTAAATTTTCAATTCTTAGAGGGTAAAAATTATTGATACCCCATAAACGCATTTAATCTTTTCTAAATGAACTATATATATATAACACTACTTGTCCGCATTTATCGGTGAGAACGAGTTTGGTCATCTAGTTCAGATGAGATATTATTAATTAATTTGTAAGCATATTGGTATTAATTAACTATGTTCAGACTGTATGTTGGTTTGAGTCGACTCCATTGATAGTCCGACAATATGTATCCAATGATCTGAGTGGCAGTCTTTATGGTAACAATATTTTGGTTTGTATTCATTAAATAATAAATGAGTTGGTGTCAACGATGCCGTGCCCTTTGATTTAGTGTCTCACGAGGAGAAAGGTGATATACACATTGTGTAGCTGCCACGTGATTGTCTGTACTATCAAATTGTATGCAAAAGAAGAGTTGATAGTGTTGGAAAATTGTCTGGCGATTCTATACATTTTCGTCCAAAATCTTAATCAATTCTTTGCAGTTGCGAAATTTAGGTAAAGAGACTACATTCCAGCAAGCAGAAAAATTGTTTATGTGTATATTTACAAGTGGAAAATCTACTTACATGTACTCTAGATGGAAAACTACTTAGTATCTTTTTGATCTTTAGGGATGGTAGTCACAGTATTTGTATAGATTAATGGCTTTTTCCTTCCCTGATTGATATCTTCAGCAAGGTTTTGTGTGAATGTAATAATTACTCCTCCAACAGTTAAACCAGCAAAGAATAGTTTGTCTCCTTTACTCAAGCGTGTCATAGTATATAATTTGATTATTTTAGCAAGTAAAAGAGAAAAAAGGGAAAATATTGATACTTTTAGTATTTCCCTACGGTTGCCAAGAATAGAAAAATGTTCCTGCTTTTTAACAATTTCTGTCGCACGGAGTTATTATGCAATGGAAATAAGATTCCACTCTTATGGTCACTGGAAAACAAAAATAGTCACAACATATATTTCCAAAACACCACTACTTAATGCATGTTGGTGCCCTGGGCTTCTTACGAGTAAAAGCAAGACAAACAAAAAACCATAAAAAGGGGTCAAAATGTCATGTCCAAACAGGCTGTTCAACTAATCCAACATTATATTCTTCACACTTAAACATTCAAAATGCTTGTTAATCCGCTTCCTTTGTTACTAATCCAAAATCCCTTTCAGATCGAACCTGAATCTGTTCCAATGTTGGTTTTCCAACAATTTGAAAATGATCCGGACTTTAGGTTTTGTATTGAGAGATACTACTTACATCCAGATATGGCCAACCTTCCAACTCCCCACTGGATGGAACTGTGGGACGACTGGTTACCCGTCATGCCATGTGGGTCCAACTATGTCGTTAATATTCCAGCATCACTGAGTGAGACTGTTGCTGCCAAGTATTTAACGTACAGTCTTGCATCTGGTAAAATTATCCATGATTGGAGTCGTTTATTTCCGGAAGTGAGAGACAAGCTTTTAAATGACATTGATGAGTTATGGGAAACAGGGCATATCTCTAGCCATAACATATTGTGAATGAAAAGAGATAAATGACATACATAGTTCTTGTAAATAGTAATAACTTTGAATAACTACAAATATAAACTACAAAATCTTTTAACATAAATATATCGTTGAATTTTCTATATACAATAATCAAACATAAAGATGTACTCCTATATACAAAATTTTGAGTATCTAATATGATCATTCCTCTGAATTCTTTTCTGGATTTTCAATGGTTTTAGATTTAGCCTTATCTTCATACCACGACTTGAATCTTGCTCGATCAACCCGGATACCATATATGAATAGATTTGAGAGGGTCCAACCAGAAATAAAAAGTGCAAAATAATACATTTTCTCTCCTCCGTTCAATGCCATGGTTGTTAATAAATAAGGATATATATATATAAAACAAAAAGAGAGAGTCACTCTCACAGAAGAGGAAACATAGCTAAATATATACTAAATTTTACTGGTGCAAGTTCTGTGAAAGGAATCCGACAAATTCCTATTCAATAAAAACCCGTATGATGTCACATAAATCACCACTCTAAAAAACAAAAACAAAAAAGACGGCTTCTAATTGCATCTGGTGCATAAAAACGAAACCAATAACCAATGGAGATAATTCAATAATGAGTAGTTGTTAACATCAAGTAGATGTTTTATTGCTGATTGCTAGTTTTATTGCATCAATTCTATCAACGGGGTTACAATACTCTGATGAATAATTAGAAAGGAACCAATTATCAATGGGTTTAAACAACTTGTTTTTGTAGATTTTAGAGATTGCATTGGAAGTGACTTCCCCAAAACCACAACTGACAGCAGAATAGTAATCTGCACCCTGTTCAAATTGCTTTTTTACAACATTTCCCCAGAATTGCAACACAATAAATATAGGAATCATCATATATTGAGTCACCAAAAAAGCAACAATAGCTGGCACATTATCAGCAAACCCAAATTGTGACAACGATTGTTTGCGATCATAGAATTGGCTTACTAAGAATCCATGTAAAATGGAAGGAGCAACTAACATTGCCGATACTATATGTAAGTTCCAATTTTTTATATGCATCAATTCATGAGCGACCATAGCAAGAGTTTCATCAGTTGATAATTCATTGATTGACTTATCACTTAAAACAATAACACAACTCCATGGAACCCCTCTTGTTATTGTCCAAGTTGAAGATTGTTCAGCAATATTATTAATACCTATTTTTTTGATTCTAATATTGTGTCGTTGAGCTAACTCCTCTATTTTGGATTGTAAGTTTTCATCTCTCAATGGATCAACCTTTACCATCATTGGATTCACAATAAATGTAAAGATGAACAAAGCAATACACATGGCGACTGGCACACCAATTGATAAAAACTGGATTAATGTCAGTATTGGTATTGGATCTGATATTTCCGGTAATATAGCGAAATATTCAAAAACACAAGCTGGTAAGTACAAAAATAAATTGTCATAACTATCACGAAATAATTGCTTCCCCTTTTTATAGATCCATTTATTGAGAGTTTCTTCATGATTTGTTTCAATGATCATGTCTTCATAGTAATCAAAGGGAAGATCCCCAATAAATATTAGTAACTGACCAAGGTATGCAAATATCAACGTTTGAACAAACCCCGATTGCAAAGATTTTGCACCTACTGACCAAACAATTGCATAGACATTGAATTGTAGAATAAATAAAATTCTTAACGTATTGAAAATTCTTCTGTTAGTTGTAAATTGTCTCTTTTCTTGCACTTGTTTTTGATTTTGTTCAAAATTTTCATCTTGTTTTGCAGAAGTTGATAAAGCCAAATCTTGAATACTATCTTGTCTAAGTATTGAATATGAGTCCAATATATGCTGGGCAAGCACAAAGATACTTATCAAGTTTTTCAAATTGACATATTTAGTACGGAATGACTACGTGTGTTAGTATCGTCTCAGAAGTAAGTGTAAATGTTTGGATCATACCTCTAAAAAGGATGACATTTGACTGTGCTAGTAGTTATTCAGAAAGAAAGTTCTATTATATTATTTCTAAAATTTAGAAAGGGATAACAAACCGGTCAAATGTGACGCATATGTCAAGTTTCAAAAATTCTCCCAACTTTAATTCTTCAGCCATGTTTGGTTTTTCACAGTATTAGCTCCTGCATATAATACAGTTATATAATTCTATTTGTATGAGATAGTATGTTCTCTAGAAAGGGTTATATCAACGAGTTTTGAAAACTATTACAATTAATCATACATTAAACAATAAATACAGTTATGTAGTCTAAGTTTGCAGCAAAAGGTTTATATATATTTACAATTGTAAACTTTACCTACATATACATTATATAATAAATTATTTCGAGTCTTTCTTATTTTTCGGATCAAAAGTGGTTGTTGTTCTCGTGTAAATTAACGATCGTTCTCTTCCCTCTTCGATAGCAATAGCACGACTAGTTATGCTTGAAAGAACAAATCCTCCCACAAATAAACCAGTAAAGAAAAGTTTATCTCCATTGCTTAAGCGTTTCATTATACAAAATTTGAATAATTTAAAAAATACAACAAATATTTTGTTTAGACAATATCGATACCTTAAGTATCAAAATACATGTGTGCCCCAAAAATAGAAAAATGCAACTAATTTGTTTACCAATTACTGTCGCGCGGAGTTATGAGCGTACGGAAGAAAACTTCCACTGGATTGGTCATGAAGCAACTAAAACTTGTTCCAACATACAAAACAAAACAGTATTATATAATACATGCTAGTTCCCTTACCTACGCCACTGCAACCAATATAAAATAAGTTAAAAAAGGGGGTCAAATTCCCATCTCATTACATGTTGTTCAACATCATTCTTTAATCCATCAAAATGTTTCTAATTATATGACATGCCTTGTTTTATTGCTTATCCAAAAGCAATGCGCAGCACTGATTATTAAGATCGGAACGTAGAGTGAGGGAATGAGAAATACATAGTTCTTGTGAATAGCAATATCAAACTACAGGCGTTTTCACAAAATATATAGTTACATTTAATTTGAGCTATTTACGTATGAGTTCCTATATTAGAGTGTCTAATATAATCATTCTTCTGAATTCTTTTTCGGCATTTCGTTGCTTGATGATTCTGCGTTTTCTTTAGACATTGACTTGAACCTTTCTCTATCAATATCAATTCCATATCGAATTACTTTTGTGACGGTGTATACAGCAATAAAAAGTGAACCGTAGTATATTTTCTCTCCTGTGTTCAAAGGCATGGTTGTTAATAAACAGAGTTATGTACGAGTAAATGAAAAAAGGAGTTGATCTCACATAAGAGGAAACAAATCCGCTTATATATGATATTGTTAGTGCTCGCCAGAGTTGTGGTATTTGTTAAGCGGTGGAGAACGTAATCCCACAAATTCTTGTTTACCTCCCCCAAGTTTGTCACTTATGTAATTTGTGTTCTAGCCAAACACGCCTAAGCCGAGTACCTCAGCCTCTGTTGATATATATTTTTAGATGATTCTACCACCCCAAGGTGCGGACGCACTTTCATTAGTCTGGTATCGATATCATTCTCGCAAGTCCAGCCTAGGAACATCACTGATACTGCTTTCTTCATGTTGTTAGCAAGAGTATTTGAGTCGGAATCTCCCTCACTTAACATTCAATATGCACTAGCATAAACACCGGCAAAGAAGTTTGTGAAATGCTCAACAAGCCCGAAAGTTCAATTACCAAAACAATTACGTAAGCATAAATTGAAGTATCTAAGGGGGAACAACAAATATATTTCAAAGCACAAGTTATTTTATCTAGCGTACATTTTAATTCCGTGTTATGGTCAATACGTAATCATCATCTGCAATACCACAAGTCTTGGCACTCATAACTCCTCGTAAACGATCGGTTCTAGAACCTTAATTCATCAGCTTTGTCATACAGGGCAAGGCGAAAGCATAAATGGATACTTGATTGGTGTGAGTCAGAATGTTCTTGAAGAGTAAGAGGGAGAGAAGATACATGGCTAATTAATCTTGTTGTTTGATCCTATATTTAGATCAGTACTCCCCTCTGCTCTAATACAACTAATGTGAGGCTTAGAATTGAGTGTTGATAAATGGAACATCTGAATTATATAAGCTGCAGCTTTTTGTGGCGATGCATAAATATGTAAATATTGATTTTAAATCGGGGGGACGTGAAGATGATACTAGCATCTTCTTCTAAGCGACCCTGGGACCAATACAAGATGATATATGATAAGTTTTTATCCGTGTTAAGCAAACCATCATCCTGACAAATAATACTCAAAAACCAATTTGAATCGCTAGGTGATTTGAATATTTTAAACTAGAATTTCCCATTTTCTCTGTCATGTAAAGACCTTTTACTGTGTCCCTTAATATCCCTTACTTGGGCCCTACTTTTAGTGTGATATCGAATTTAAACTGTCTAGAAAATTGGCGATCTAGATTTTATTGGCAATTTTCTGTCCCGTCAATATTGTGGGGCAGATATGTTTACCATAATTTCTGATTATAGCAGGACCATGGACTTCTCCTGCATCTACTTTCTTTGAATAAGAAACGTAAATATACAAAACTATTAATAGTTGTAACTTCTAGACGTTTCAGGTGCCGTTATACAATCAGCAATTGTAAACAATGTAAACAATTAGTACCTTGTAATTTATGCAGCACTACTAATATATTTTTGGCAGCTATCTCTGGCAATTGCAAATATTATGCGTTGCATTCTCCCGGCCATTAATCATCAATAAATGTACCTCTGTTAATATATTGACACTGCCTACGTACCTGTCACTACTTTCCAAAGATGTCAATAGCCTACCCCAAATAAGCAAAACAATTTGAGTTCTGGTGCTTGTTTCTAGGAATAAATTAATGAATGTCTATTTGGTAGTTAAAGCAATTCCTATCTGCATGAACTCCTTTGGAATAGTGCCTATAATTCTCTCTGTTTATTGGGTGATCGTTTGCATTAAAGTAAAAAGGTAAAGTAAATAAATTCATAATCATGTTTACAATTACAATGATTCTTGAAGACTGGAGGGTACAACAAGATCCAGAATTCCAATTATATAAAGCAGTGAATGGTATCCATATTTATCATTAATTTTCCTGTTTTTTTACCCATTCTCAACAACAAACTTAAAGGTTCACCTAAAGTAAGAGTTCTTTTGTTGGATCTTCAAAATTATCAATAAAGTTAAAAAGTTTTATGTTTTGTCGCCGTTATATTTTGCTATTCACTTTAGCAAGTTGCTTTAATGCTGCTATCATCCTTCAAGTTGAAACCAGGGATGATGATTCCATTCCACTCTTGACTCTTGAAGAAATTGATACCAATTCTTCCGTTTGTCTTGAGAGATACGATTTACATCCAGACATGGTCAACCTTCCTTCTCCAGATTGGATTGAAGAATGGGAAGAATTGTTACCTGTAATGCCATGCGGAAGTAACTATGTTGTCAATATCCCCGCATCCACTAATGATAGTGATGCTGCAAAATATTTAGCATACAGTCTTGCCTCAGGTGCTGGTATTGCTGATTGGACTGACACACTGTTGCAAAAACGAGATGATCTTATCAATAATATAGATGAATTATGGGAAACTGGTCAATTGTCAAGTGCTCAATCGGATTCAAGTTCCGTACAAAAGCGAGGAGGATGGTACAGCAACAGCCCTCTCAATTGGATAAAAACTGGTCGTTATCTAGCACAAGTTGGGACTTTAACAACATTGCAGGGAATTTTCGAGGGTTGTGGTACTTCTGTTGTTGAATTGGCTCGATCTGCTATTTGTTCTACTACTGATGGTAACTATGGTTGCTTTTCATGGTCTGGTGGAGGACATACCATAATGTGTAATGTGGCTCGAGATATAATTCAAAATGGAATATCAGACCTAGGACAATATTCGTTAGTTAGTGAACATGCAGATAATGCGTTTGTAGATGGAGATTGGCATAGCCATAGTGGCTGCTTGTCAAACAGAGCAAGTGGGTGCTCTTAAGTTTGCTTTTCAATTTAGTCGTTACTTTTTTTTTTGCCTTTTTTGTTAAAGGGT
Organism: Candida gigantensis; assembly: GCA_030557085.1. NCBI lineage: Eukaryota > Fungi > Ascomycota > Pichiomycetes > Serinales > Debaryomycetaceae > Candida > Candida gigantensis. Next base: position 71,156 of record JAKTVG010000357.1, read on the forward strand.
TATTTTTTTTTTGCGGCAATTCAATTCTCAGTATTTTCTGGAGACTATATTATTGTTTGATTTAGATTGCTTTTTTACTTTATATAAGAATTTACATTTGTATTATAAAAATATTTTCCTTTGAGCAAAGCTAAGGTCTCTTAAGGTGGCATATATGTATGTTTTTTTTTATTTTTTGCTTCATAGTTGAGTAAATGCTGGAATGATGGCCGAATTGTCAGCAGAGTTTTGATCACAACAGTGTTTCACTGGTGGCGCGTTTGGTTCTGACTTTGGTTTTTACATTACACTAGACTCAACAAACTAACAGGTAGTACGTCCGTCCACTGTCAATTATGGAAGACTGTGGCCCATTGGGTTTCCCACTAATGCTAATATCGAGGCAATAGCCCACCTAAGGACTAAATGTAGAGTGATTTATCTGGAAAAAAAAAATAGACAAAATGTAGAAAAAAACTCACCAAGCAGCCGCCTTTTTTGTTTTTATTGACTAAATGGCCCTAAAGCCCAGAAATTCTACCAGAGGCTTCAAATGCAATGGGAAGGGCCATCAAAAAAAGGGAAACAAGCACAGCTAATTTGGTCTCCTGGCAATTTTATTTGCTGTGCACCCAGGGCTCTGTTCATAAAATGGGCAGCGAAAAACACAAAACCCATCGTGTCGTTAATAATACTCGATAAGATTGATACCTAAATACGGTTGCCAAGAATAGACAAATGTTCCTGCTTTTTAACAATTTCTGTCGCACGGAGTTATTATGCAGTGGAAATAAGATTCCACTCTTATGGTCACTGGAAAACAAAAATAGTCACAACATATATTTCTAAAACACCACTATTTAATGCGTGTTGGTGCCCTGGGCTTCTTACGAGAAAAAGCAAGACGAACAAAAAAAACATAAAAAGGGCTCAAAATGTCATGTCCAAACAGGCTGTTCAACTAATCCAACATTATATTCTTCACACTTAAACATTCAAAATGCTTTTTAATCCCCTTCATTTGTTACTCATCCAAAATCCCATTCAGATCGAACCTGAATCTGTTCCAATGTTGGTTTTCAAACAAGTTGAACAGAAACCTAATGTTGATTTTTGTGTTGAGGGATACCACTTACATCCAGATATGGCCAACATCCCAATTCCCCACTGGATTGAACTGTGGGAAGAATTGTTGCCTACCTTGCCCTGTGGGTCCAACTATGTTGTCAACGTACCAGCATCTCTGAGTGATAGTGTTGCCGCAAAGTATTTAGCATATAGTGTTGCATCTGGTAATGCTGTTGAAGATTGGAGTGCTTTACTGTTGGAAGAGAGAGATGCCCTTTGGGACGACGTTGAGGAGTTATGGGAAACTGGGGATATTGCAAGCCATAACATAGACTGAGTGAATAAGATAAATGAAATACATAGTTCTTGTAAATAGTAATAACTTTGAATAACTACAAATATAAACTACAAAACTTTTTAACAAAAATATCTCGTTGCATTTTCTATATACAATAACCAAGCATAAAGATATACTCCTATATACACAATTTTGAGTATCTAATATGATCATTCCTCTGAATTCTTTTCTGAATTTTCAATGGTTTTAGATTTAGCCTTATCTTCATACCACGACTTGAATCTTTCTCGATCAATCTCGTAGCCATATTTAAATAGAGTTGTGAGGGAGTAAACAGATATAAAAACAGCAAAGTAATACATTTTCTCTCCTCCGTTCAAAGCCATGGTTGTTAATAAGCAAAGATGTATATATAAAACAAAAAGAGAGAGTCACTCTCACAGAAGAGGAAACATAGCTATATATATACTAAATTGTACTGGTGCCAGTTCTGTGTGTTTGGGTCGCGGTGGGGAACAGCATCCGACAAATTCCTATTCAATACAAACCCGTATGATGTCACATACATCACCACTCTAAAAAACAAAAACAAAAAAGACGGCTTCTAATTGCATCTGGTGCATAAAAACGAAACCAATAATCAATGGAGATAATTGAATAATGAGTAGTTGTTAACATCAAGTAGATGTTTTATTACTGATTGCTAGTTTTATTGCATCTATTCTATCAATGGGGTTGCAAAATTCTAATGAGTAATTAGAAAGGAACCAATTATCAATGGGTTTAAACAATTTGTTTTTGTAGATTTTAGAAATTGCATTGGAAGTGACTTCTCCAAATCCACAATTTACAGCAGAATAGTAATCTGCACCCTGTTCAAATTGCTTTTTTATAACATTTCCCCAGATTTGATACATAATAAATATAGGAATCATCAAATCATGAATCAACAAAATAGTAACAATAACTGGAACATTATCATCAAATCCAAATTGTGGCAATGGTAATTTGCTAGTATTGAATCGGTTTGCTATGAATGCAAGTAATATAGAAGGAAGAAAAAAGATTGCTGCTACTAAATGTACACTCCAATATTTTATATGCATCAATTCATGAGCCACCATAGCAAGAATTTCATCAGTCGATAATTCATTTATTGATTTCTCACTTAAAATAATAACACAACTCCATGGAGTTCCTCTTGTTATTGTCCAAGTTAAAGATTCATCAGCAATTTTATTAATACCTATTTTTTTGATTCCAATATTGAGTCGTTTAGCTAATTCCTCTATTTTGGATTGTAAGTTTTCATCTTTCAATGGAGAAACTTCTACCCTCATTGGTATGAAAACAAATATAATGAATAACAAAACGATTGATATGGTGACCATCACAATAATGTATAAAAAATAGAATAATGTCAGTATTTCTATTGGATCTGCATCTAGATCTGATATTTCGAGTCTAACAAAAAATTCGTAAACACTAAGCGGCAAGTATATATATAAATTGTCATAACTATCACAAAATAATTGCTTCCCCGTTTTATAGATCCATTTATTGAGAGTTTCTTCATGATTTTTTTCAATGATCATGTCCTCATAGTAATCAAATGGAAGATCCCCAATAAATAATAAGAATTGACCAAGGTATGCAAATATCAACGTTTGAACAAACCCCGATTGCGAAAATTTTGCACCTACTGACCAAATAATTGCATAGACATTGAATTGTAGAATAAATAAAATTCTTAACGTATTGAAAATTCTTCTGTTAATTATAAATTGTCTCTTTTCTCTAACTTGTTTTTGATTTTGTTCAAAATTTTCATCTTGTTTTGCAGAAGTTGATAGAGCCAAATCTTGAATACTATCTTGTCTGAGTATTGAATATGAGTCCAATATATGCTGGGCAAGTACAAAGATACTTGTCAAGTTTTTCAAATTGACATATTTAGTATGGAATGACTACGTGTGTTAGTATCGTCTCAGAAATAAGTATACATCTTTGGGAACATACCTCTGAAAAGGATGACATCTGAGTGTGATGGCTGTTATTCAGAAAGAAAAGATATATCCTTTAAGTTCCAAAGTTTAGAAACGGATAACCAATGGGTCCAATGTGATGCATGTCAAGTTCAGAAGATTTCTTGAACCATGCTTGGCTTTTTTTAACAGTATTAACTCCTGCATATAAGACAATTCTTCTATCCCCTAATACAGTCTGTTCGGAATGAAAGTCGCACCACCCACAGAATTAAAGTCGTTCTACAGAAATTCGAATTTCGCATCAGTGTAGGAAACAAAGTCGCCCTGGAGGAGTACGAATTTCGCCCAAGAAATTTTTCAATTTCGTGTGGGTGTGGTAGTACCAAAGTCGCTCGAAAAAAAATCGAAATTCGCGCTACAGTTGGTATAAACGTTCGCGAAGTCGCGGGAAAATATTCGCTTACGCATAGAAATAGTTCGCACTAGGAGATGTAGTGTAGTATGTTCACTTAATTCTTTTACTCCACTGTGTTAGCTACTAATTTACGCTCAATGTAAATATAGTATATCGATGGCTTGGCCTAGATTAGATTCAAAAGTAGATGATTCGACGTAATTTGATTTCTCTTCAATAAATCCAAATGAGCGTCTTCGGAATAGGTTTATTTCGTCAAAGTGTATTTAAAGGT